>CAUYRT010031337.1:0-25402 GCA_963574885.1 Lepilemur ruficaudatus
CCGAGTAGCTGGGACTACCAGCATGCGCCACCATGCCTGGCTAATATTTTCTGTATATTTTTAGTTGGCTAATTAATTTCTTTCTATTTATAGTAGAGACGGGGTCTCGCTCTTGGTCAGGCTGGTTTCGAACTCCTGACCTTGAGCAATCCACCCGCCTCGGCCTCCAAGAATGCTGGGATTACAGGCGTGAGCCACTGTGCCTGGCCGGTATTTCATTCTTAATCTAGTGTCTCATACTAAATAAATATATTTTGTGATTTTATTTTTTTAACTGTTTGCCTAATAGAAACTGTTTAGAAATAAATAATATACATTTAACTTTTCTGTCTTATGTTTTATTTGTAATAATGTTGATGATGATGATGATGATTTGGAAACAAAATATAATAGTATAGAACAGAAGTGGATAGAACTTCTAATAGTGAATGACTGAAAAGTCAGAAATAGATAATCAAAAAGCAATAACCATAAAGGAAATGAAATCAGTATGGTAAGGAGATATCTGTAATTCCATGTTCATTTTCAGCATTATTCACAACAGCCAAGATCAACCTAAATGTCCATCAACAGAGGGCTACATAAAGAAAATGTGGTATATATACACAATCGAATAGTATTCAGCCTTAAAAAAGAAAGAAATCCTGTCATTGTCAATAACATGGATGAACCAGGAGGATGTTATGTTAAGTAATATAAGCCAAGCACAGAAAGACTTGCATGATCTCACTTATATGTGAAACATAAAAATGCAAAACTCATAGAAACAGAGAGTAGAATGGTGGTTACCAGGGTTTGGGAGGGCAGAGGACTTGAGAGACATTGGTCAAAGGATACAAAATTTCAGTTAGACAGAAGGAATAAATTCAAGAGAGCTATTGTACAATAGGGTGACTATAGTTAATAGCAATATATTGTATAATTGAAAATTGTTAAGAGAATAGGTCTTCAGTAAATAATAAGTATATGAGGTAATACATACGTTAATCAGCTTGATTTAGCCATTCAACAATGTATACATGTTTCAAAGCATCATGTTGTACATCCTAAGTATACAGCATTTTTGTGAATTTAAAAAATAAACAATAATAAAAAAGCAATAACCAAGATTGCATTAAGCTAGGTTGAGTCTATACTCTGTTAACCTAGAAATATGGGAAAGCCAAGGACTTTTAGAGTATTTAAAAAAATACTGAGAAACTAAAAAGGATAAGGTGGGCTGGCCCTATATTCACAGCTTAAACATGGGAATGGGCAGCAATGTGCTGATTTTATATGTATATGATTAAGCTCCTATTAGGTGTCCCATATTTGGGCCCTGGACTTAAAAGAACTAGCCCATCTGGCAAAATTAAGAAAAGTTATTTGGGGTCAGAATTTATCTGAAAGGAAGAGGTTCATATCATTTCCTGTGATATGTTAATGAGGACTATGTCATCTTCCAGCCCTTATTTTCATATAAAAATAAAATGTGGCTGGGTGCAGTGGCCCACACCTGTAATCCTAACACTCTGGGAGGCCAAGGAGGGAAGATCACTTAAGGTCAGGCATTCAAGACCAGCCTGAGCAAGAGCAAGACCCCTATCACTACAAAAAATAGAAAATTTAGCTGGGCATGGTGGCACGTGCCTGTAGTCTCAGCTACTCGGGAGGTTGAGGCAGGAAGATCACTTGAGCTCAGGAGTTTGAGGTTTCCGAAAGCTATGATGACACCACTGCACTCTAGCCAGGGTGACAGAGTGAGACTGTGTCTAAAAAGCAAAAAACAAAACATGAGAAATGGGCAGCAGAGAGATGGTAGCAGAAGACATTGATTTCACAGGTTGAAGCTTGTGTCAGTATTCTGATTGTGCTGCCATATATGTAACAGAAGAGAGAAGTCAAATTACAATTGGGTTCTTACTGTGATAAAAATTATGGAAAGAAAGGAGACGTTTACCCAATCCAGTGACACAGGATTTTATTGCTTGACACAGTTTGTTGAGCAGCCATGAGGCAATTCACAGCCTAGTACTTCTGGAAAATAATGAACCATGTGTGCTGTGATATCTAGTAAATGGAGTTGGAATTGAGAGAATGCTTATGATCAGCCAATTGGAAAGATGCACAAAGTTCAGTTCTAGGTGCAAAACGATTCAGAAGTGATGAGTTACCCTCTCAACAAATTTTAAAGATGTCAAAGGTGAAGGATTTTGTGGGTTTTTTTCATTTATGGCAATACTGTAATGTTTCCTGATAAAGATCAGAATAAAAGAAAAAGCCACTTTTAAACAGAATAGAAGAGGAAATAATTGAGAAATGAGTCTATAAAGACTGACATTCTCCTGAGCGCATTCACTTTGCAATTTCACTTTTACAATTTACCCTGTTAAAACAAAGATTTAATTTAGAGAATTTCCTTTAGAGACAATATAAGACTTCAAAGAAACTACGGAAGTAAAATGAGCTTCAAAGACATCCTTCTGAGTTCATTAGATACTACAAATGTATATTTAAGCACTTAATGACCATCTAACTAATGTTTAAGGCTTATAAAAATCATCAAAACATGTTTTGGAGTTACAAATTTATGCAAGTGCTTGTTCCTTGTAGCATTCTTCCCTCTCTATCAGTTGGATGAGTGTAACCGTGTGTACATGCATTGGGGTAAAGGAACAGGGGCAGCAAGCAGGGAATAGAGATTTATTTGTCTCTGAGTACTGAGTTCCCTTTACTGCAGCTAAAGTGTAACCTGTGTGAAAATATGCAAAGATTTTTAGTCTCATAGGTAAGTGAGATGTTCCATTAACAAGAGAATTTACAATGGATCACTTGGTAATTTGTGCATTTTAAAACTATATTCAAAGATCCTGAAGCTTCAATGTCCATGACCATTTCTCCTCTTACAATATTTATGGGTAAATACCCAGAAGTAGGATTACTGAATCACATTGCAGTTCTATTTCTAATTTTTTTTGGTGAAAATTCCATACTGTTTTTCATAGCAGCTACATTATTTTCAATTGAAATCAGAATCCCAAAGAGATATTAACACTCTTATGTTCACTGCATCACTATTCACAATAGCTGAGATGTGGAAACAAGCTAAATGTCCATTGACAGATGAATGGATATAGAAAATGTAATATTTGCACACAATGAAATACTATTCAGCCTTTAAAAAGGAGATTCTGCAATATGGTATGATATGGATGGATGGAGCTTAGAGACTCTATGTTAAATGAAATAAGCCAGTCACAGAAAGACAAGCACTGCATAATTCCGCTTATATGAGGCATCTAAAATAATCAGATTCATAGAATCACAAAGTGGAATTGTGGTTGCCAGGGACTGGGAGCAGGAGGAAATGAGAAATTACTAATCAATGGGCATAAAGTTTCAGTTGAGCAAGTTGAATAAGCTCTAGAGATCTGCTGTACAATATTGTAGAGAGAGTCAGCAATAATGTGTATTGTACACTTAAAATCTTGTTGAGAAATCTTACATTAAGTGTTCTTACCATAACGAATTAAAAAAAAAAAGATTTGTGGGACATTTAAAAGCATAAACAGTTCATAATGAAAAAAGAGAACATCAAAATTATTGATCAGTGCTACAAATTTTAAATATATAAATTCACTTCTAAACTTTTAATGAGATTTAATGGCAAATTATGATTCAAAATAAAATTGTTTGCTTTCTGAGAAGCTTATCATTATTTCAGCTAATGTGTAAATAGAGCTCAGCTCTGTAGATCAGGTCCTGTTCAAACAATTGATCATTTTATAAGATGCCCTATAACGCAGATCCAGCCTAGAGTGAAAGTGTATGGCTCATCTCTCTATTATTAAATGTTCCTGTGCTGAAAACCAGAAATCAGGTTATATTTTGTGGCACAAGGCCCTTGGTTTTCTGTTTAGAATGTGTGTCCTCATCTAAAGAGTAAGAATGTGTCTTTAAAAATATATGAAGGAGCCAGCAGGGGAGAAGCATGACAGAGTCATCCCTAAGCAGTAAAAAGAGTAATGGGAAGAGGAGAAATACTGAATCTCAACAGACTGTGACTAAATATTTTTAAAAGTCTTACAAGGACTGAAAGGTAATAAAACAGCCAGACTTCAAAAAATACTAACTGGACTTGACAATGATACTTTGGGTCATCTTTATTTATTTGTCCATCTGTTAATTCTATAAATATTAAGAGCTCAGCATGTGCAGAACACTGTACTGGATGCATTGCGGATGGATGATGCAAGAATAGGCAACACTGTCCCTGTCATCAAGAATCTTGCAAAATGTACTGTCATAAAAAGGAAAACAGAAATAAAGAATAAATTAAAGAATAAATTGCTGAAAGTTGTTCTGGCCAACTGTGAGATACTCTCCAATACTCACTCTCCTTTTCATCTATACTGGAGTCTTAGCTGGTGTTTGGTCACTCAGGGAAGACGATTCTCCAGTCTTTCTTGCAGTTAGGTGTAAACATGAGGTCGATTTCTGGTTAATTCAATATCAGTGCAAGTGATATGTGACACTTCAAATGGTGCCCTTCAAAGTATTGAGTATTGAGCACTCACTGCTTTGAAACCTTTCTCATAGCCTGCTGCTGTAAGAAGGTGAGAAGAAAAGCAATTGCCTGGGTTTCAGAGGAGGAGGCCACTTATTGAAGATGTAAACCCACCTTCAGTAAGACCACCTATTTCTGAACTCTTACCTGAGAGAAATGAAATTCTATTGCATTTCATCCACTGTTCTTTTGTTTGTTTGTTTGTTTTCCTTTATATTTGTTACAAACTCTTAGCCTGAATGCTAAATAATTTAGCTCCCAAGCAATCAAAGAGGTGAGTTTAATTAGAGGAGACCCCTTGAGTTGATTTTGAGGGAGATGATGGACATGAATTGTCCAGGGGTGAGTTTATATGTACCATGGCACAGTAATCAGGGTAAGCCAAGGTAGCTGGAGATAACTGAGCTGATTAAAATGAAAAGGATTTGAGAGGACTGACTGCAGTTTTGAAAGAAAAAAAAAATGAAAAGGATTCGCTAAGAAAGTGGTGAATAACAAAGTTCAAACGATTGTAAAATCACAGTCATTCAGCACTGTGACGGGTTCCAAAGGTCATGTGATCTATTTCCCTTCCCTACACATGACCATTGCCTCCAAAATTTGGAATCAGTAACCATGCAACAGCTGCTTGAACAGAACACTTACTACCTCACAAAGGTGCACATCTTTTTATATAGCTATAAACATTAGCAAATTCTTTCTTAGATGAATCTAAAATCCACCTATCCATGGTCTCCAGTCACTGGCTCAAGTTTTATTAATACAAGTGACACAAAAATAAGTTTAACCCTCCTAATACGTGACATCCCATTTAAATCTGTTTGTCATGCATTCCTTTAGCCTTTTTATTTTCACACTTGATCTTAGCCAAAAGGCCAAGCAGTGATAGCTTTTTTATTTTCAGATAAACTTCCTCAAGTTTTACTTGTCCCTCATCTCCATTGACTTTCAGGCTCATTGCTGTCGGGATCACTCTGTAATAGGTCTTCTTCAGTTTATTGATGTTCTTGAAGTTCCAGAATTGAACATGCTATTCTAGGTGTGCTGTGATGAGGACAGAGAAAAAAGTGACATTCACTGTCTTCACTCTGAGCAGTGTACATCTTATAATAGAGCATAGGATCAAATTAGTTTATTTTTCCTGGAAGCACCAGTTTAATATCTAAAACCAATTATTCTTACATCTTGTATGAGATGGTAAGGGAATAGGAGATTCTAGAAGCAGGGAAAGAGAAAAAAGATTTTGTAATAATATAATTCACGAAGTGATGAGAAAGTGGGAAACACAAGACAGTGTGTAAGAAAAAAAATTAGCAGGCGTAGTAATGAATTAGATGCAAATAGTAAAAAAAAAAATCACTGAAATAACTATGAGTTTAAAACAGGAGGTTTAGGAAGAAGTGTTGGAGGGGAGGTATCAGAAAGGGATGGAAATTTTTTTAGTTCTGTTGAAATATTCACAGCTAGTTTCTGCTTTACTTGATGTGGAAAGGAGAGAAACAAACTACTTTGGAAATAGATCGTGTTCAGACGCAAAATGGGACAGGAAGAGGAATGCTTGTTCTTATGTACTGTTTAGAACCACGATGGAAGAAGAACAGATGGTTTGGTGGTTAAGATAAGCACTTAAAGTGAAGCTTTTCTTATCATAAGCTTATTCCAAACACCCAAATTTCTTGAATCTGCAATATGACATTGAAAATATCACAATCAGGAAGCTTTTAAATGAGATTTCTGGCACTTCCTGAGGCAGTTGTATTCTCCAAGGACTGTTTTAATTAAGACTCAGGAGATTAATTCTCACTGCTGGTGGCTGTTGTGGTATGAGCCCACACCTTCACCAAACAGATAAATTCATGCAGGTAATTGAGCCAAAACACTTTAATATCAAGTTCCAAGGATTTTTGACTGTTTTCATCACGAAGCCTGTAGAGCTCAAGGAATCATGCTTGAAAAAGCAAGAGCTAACCCTCCACAAACTAAAGAAACTGAAGAACGTGTTCGTGTTATAGAAAAGTGACTGGCAACATAAAATAAAATATATCTGGCCTCAAATTCTAGCTCTTCTAACAGTGGTTGACTTTGCGCAAGTTATTCAATTCTCTGAGCTCTAATTTCATGATTTTTCACAAATGCATGCATTCTTGCATTCATTTCTTCCAAACTACTTAAGTGCCTACTGAATTCTGCACAGATAAGAAGACATTGTCCCGGCCTCGAGGCATTCACAGCCTAGTGGGAAGAAGCACATTAGATTGCAGTTTTCTCTTCACTTATTTTAAAGTGCTGCCATGTGCCAAGCACTGTGCTACACATTTTACATTATATTTGTTTATTTATTTTACACAAAAGTTTTATGAAGATATTAGTATCTTCAGTTGCAAACAAGAATTAAGGACTAAAAAGGGTTGGTAATTTGCCCATGCTAATGTTTAAAGTCAGGAATTTCTGACACTTTTGTTCTCAACCTCTGTACCACGCTGCTTGTAGAGGGACCCCTGAGGGCCTCTCACCTCAGGCCATAATCCAGGGAGTCTTTTGTAGGGTTTGGGGAGGCTTGTGTTCCTACTGTGGTTCAGGTGAAAAAAAAAAAAAAAAACTGCTGCAAAGCATGTCTAGGCTTAATCTCTTTCAACATTTGAAATTGTTACTGAGCAGTTTGACAAGGCAACAAAGAATAGGGGCTGTGGATCACGTTGTCCTGGTACTCAGCAATGGGAGGCAAATGTGGAGCTGGGGAGGAAGGGAGAAAGAGAAACAGTGGAATCATTCCTTTCATGTAGTCATCTTCTAAGAAGAGTAGGGCCCATTAGGTGTTGAAAGGCAGACTTATAGACCGGGTTTAGGAGAAAGAAGATGCAGACTAACGATGTAATCGATCTCAGAAGGAAATAACATAAATCAAACGTCAACATATTACCTATAGATACTACACATAAGGTGTAATAAATTACAGCAGGTTTATCTGATGAGCTCTGTTTTAGAAAGCACAGAAATACTGGGTTTCTCCTGGTTATTTGTTACTAGAATATATTTACAATTTTGCTGTTTAACTTAAAACACTCCTCGCTACCATTGTATGTCCTTTATCCCTGCCCCCCACCCCGGCCAACAGTTTTCATTTGCCAAATTCACTTCCGAGTGGATAGCACTGAGGTCTTCTGAGAGTAAAGTCACATGCCACCACACCAGGCTGCTTTCATTTTTAATGCCATGTAATCAGTTTCCAGCTTTTTAGCTTATTCTGAATGGTTCAAGTTTTCTTTTGGTAACAATTTATGTTTCTGCCCAAACCCTAGTATTAAAAGAACTACAGACATATACTATTTTTTCTTTTTACTTTATTGTGGTAAGAACACTTGACATGACATCTATTCTCTTAACACGTGTACATTATTGTTAACCTTAAGTACAACATTGTACAGCAAATCTCTAGAGCTTACTCATCTTGCTTAACTGAAACTTTATGTCCGTTGATTAGTAGCTTCCATTTCCCCCTTCCCCCAGTCCCTGACAGCTACCCTTCCATTCTTTGATTCTATGAATCTGATTATTTTAGATACCTCATATAAGTGGAATCATGCAGTATTTGTCTTTCTGTCACTGGCTTATTTCACTTAGCAAAATATCCTCAACATCTACCCATGTTGCACAATATTGTGGAATCTCCTTTTTCTTAAGGTTTAATATTCCATTGTATGTAAATACCACATTTTCTTTATTCATTCATCTGTCAATGGACACTTAGGTTGTTTCCAGTCTTGGCTATTGTGAATAGTGCTGCAATGATCATGGGGGTGCTAAGATCTCTTTGAGATCTTGAATTTAAATCTTTTGGATATATACCCAGAATGCAATTGCTGGATCTTGTGGTAGTTGTATTTTTAATTTTTTAAGGAACCTCCGTACTGTTTTCCATAGTGTTGGCCCCATGTGACATTCATGCCAACAGTGTACAAGGGATCCAGGCAACAAAAACAAAAATAAACAAGTGGAGCTACATCAAACTAAAATGTTTCTGCACAGCAAAGGAAACAATCAATGATGTGAAAAGACAACCTATAGAATGGGAGAAAGTGTTTGCAAAACACATATCTGATAAGGGGTCAATCTCCAAAATATATAAGGAACTTATACAATTCAAAAATGAAAAGAATAATAACCTGATTTTTAAAAATGGGCTAAGGATTTGAACAGGTATTTCTCCAAAGAAGACATACAAGTGGCTAATACATGGATGAAACAATTTTCACTATCATTAATTACCAGGGAAATGAAAATCATAACCACAATAAGGTACCACCTTACACCTGTGAAAATAGCTATTATCAGAAACCAAAAGGCAACAAAGTATCAAGTGTTGGTGAGGATATGGAGAAATTAGAACTATATGCATTTTAATAAAGTGTCTTGCCTTTTCACCCTGTTATTTGCATATATGTGTGTGGAGACACAAAAGATAATTCTAAAAGGAACTAAGTAACAAAGGAAGAGTGACAAGTGACTGAGGGATCTGAGGTTGGAACAGAAGCTACATGTGGGAAAATGTATGATACAGGATAATTTATCAGTTATTGGAAAAGAGAGTATTAGGACTTAGGGACATTACGTGTTGCCAAGAATTGGAGACGGTACACAATTTGAGATACCAATTTTTTTATTCCTATCAGTTGTCAGGATTTGTTGTATGATGGAACAGCCATTACAGATTCTCGAGCATGCTACCTTTAGGAGTTTTAGGATTTGTATGTATCAAACCAGAATGGAAGAATGAGATAAGGGATTTGGGGGCCTCTTATCTACTGCCGTAATCAAGCACAGTGGGAAGGAAACCAGTTTTGCCATGGTCAGGATAAGCAGCCATTCTGTAGTCAAAAGAGCATTAAATGAGATTCGGGAAGCATGATTCTCGTCCTGGCTCTGAGACTAAGAAGAGAAAGAAGCAATAAAAATAATCCAGACATTTATTTAAAATACACAAATTACTTCTTTTTATATACCTCTGCATTTTATCTTAAGGCTGGCCTATTTAAAATGTAATTAACCCCATTTTATAAACAAGGAAATTCAGACTCTGCAAGTTAGCCCTTGCCCAAGTCAACACATACGATGAACTAACGGAGGCAGGTTTTGGACCAGGCACTTCAGGATTCCAAATGACAGCCTCTCCACTCTCCCACCTCTCCTTCTAACCAGATAGGGAGATCATTCAGCTGTTCCGCCTGCCTGAGCCTCCACCACGTTTGCCTGTAAATTGAGGTAACTTGTCTAGATCAGTGATTTCCAAAGGCACATGTTGTGTGCATGTCCGTTTATGTCCTAATGTCTCCTTGTGTAAAACAGGCAGAACCTTCACGAACACAGAATCTTACACAGATCTTTGATATATGTAATATATGCTGTCAGAGCTGTAATGATTCAGTCATGAGTGAGGGCTCTGGTGTCTCACTCCCTCCATCCCCACTGTGACCCTGGAGAGACGACACCAAGCAACACATAGCTTTACAGAAAACAGTTTGAAAACCTCCATGTGTAACATTCTGTGATCCTAAGAAAAAGCGTGTGTGTGTGTGTGTGTGTGTGTGTGTGTGTGTGTGTGTGTAGGTGAGCTGCGGTGAACACACTGACATCATCTCTTTCTACTGATCCTCCTCCAAAGACTTTTTGTTCACAGTTTCACTATGTGGGGATTCATTCAAAAGACAATTATCAAGCAACTATTATGAGCTGGATGTGGGAGCCAGTCTCACCTCAGCAGGCTCATCATCAACACTTGGTACTGGCAGCGGCTTCTCTTTCTGGGAGTAAAATCCCTAAATACGAGGTTATACAAACCCCCAGGTCTGGGTTCTAGTCCTGCTTCAGCACTAACTAACTGTGTGATCTTGAGAACCATTTTGCCTCTCTGAACATGGTTCCCCATTTGCAAAATAAGGGTGATCCCTAAGACTTCTTCCAGCTCTGACATCCTATGATGTTATGCCTATTTTGTGTCTTAAAAAAAAAATTAAATACTTTTTTATTCCCACCATGCTGCATCCTGTGGGCTATATCAGTTGCCTGCCATGGATGAAATTGCTTCTTAATAACTACTTACTTGGTGTTCGTTTTAAATTTTTTAAAAATTTCCTCTTCAAGGCATAAATACATTTCTATATCTAGCTATTTAAATGTGAGGTAAGAAAAGCCTTAAATTCGTAATTTTTCATCACAGTTTTGTGGCTGGACTTTTGGTCTGGGTGTGAAGTCTGTAAAATGAGAGCTGTGTTCGAGAGTTTGTGCTGTGAACAGAAAGTGTAGTTCTGGGCATGGGAAAGGAAGAGAAGAAAAGCCGGCGCGCACTGTTCTATAGAAGCCAGCAGTGGGCTCAGGGAAGGAATTAAACAGCTTCCTTGCCTCTGATGCTCTTTTTCCTCACCTTTCATCTTCTCCCCATTTTTGAATGTCACTTAAATGTCTGTGGGTTTTTTTATAAGATCCTCTTTTCAAAATACATAAATTACACAAAGGGTAAAATATTCTTCTTTTGTGTAATAGGCGCTATGAAAGTCAAGCAAGCAGAAAAGAACTATTAGCCCAGATTTGTCTTTAAAAATAACAAATAACAAATACTGGAGAAGGTGGAGCTTAAAAGTATTTGGTGACATTGTAAAAGTATATGACCCTTTGAATAAATAACAACTCTGAAATTAGAATGACATTCCTGATAATACTAGCCAAGAAAAAAAAAAAGGACAAAAATAGTTGTATTTTTTCCTTTACCGAATATTTGTTGAGCACTTCCATTATACCAAGTACTCTTTTAACTGGTCAAAATTAATTGCAGATTTACCTATAGTAATCAAAAATTGGACCCAATTCAATCCCCACAGGAGATAGATCTAATGTAGCTTATCAATTCATTCAAATATTATAAGTATACTTAAATTTAAAATATATAAGCATTTGAAAAATACTGAAAATTAGACTGTCATCTTAAGTAGAAAAACAGACTATGAACTAGTTTGCATGCTATTATCTCAACCGTGTAAACTATGCATTTCACATAAACAGAGGTTTGAAGGGAATATGAAGAAGTGAAACTTACAGTTTTTATTAAAATGGTGATATTGTAGATGATTCTTTTGAGGATGGTATTTAATGTTGACACTATAGTACATTTGTTTAATGATAAAAAGGGCCAAATTCTTTAATGACACGTGGTTTGAATGTGACACTATTTAACTACTTGAGAGTCTTCTTAAGGTTGGTTCATGGTAATTTCAGTCCCACAATGCTGCTGCCTGAGGCCTGACCCTCTGTGCATACAAACTATATAGAAGATTGTATAACCCTTTGGAAAGTGCTGATACTTTCACAGCTCTAATTCTTCCTCTAGGGGAATATTTAAAAGTGGCTCCTTTGGTGATTTAATAAATTTTCATTTTCAAACTTTTCCCCTCAGTCTCTTTCTAATGAACTTTCTTTAAAAAAAAGAAAATCTTTCCTGAAGCCTCGTGCTATAGTACTACCTGTGGGTCTGATTCCCCATATGAGTATGCCAAATTTAATTAGATTGTGCTATCTGTTACTTAATGACTCAACTAGGCTTAGAAGTCCAAGATCATAACCTCCCTACTAGGCTGCTGAGTTAGCTAGCTATTTCAAGGAACTATTCATGTTATCCAGCCATAATTATTTATACCATGCCTAGAAAATAATAAAAATAGTAATGCTCACTTAATTAGACCCTTCACCAGAGGATCCTCAAGCATTTTACGAGGTTTCTTTACTCACTCACTTGCAAAACACATCCAAGAAACAGGTGAATAATATTAAAATCATACTTCCAAGGACTTCTTAAAAAATGCATAGATTGATCCTTGGTTTTTTCCCTTCTTTCTTATAATAACTTTTCAAATGACTTTTCAGATTCATTGGAATCTGACTGAACATACAGAATCCAGAACGAGGGAACACAACAAACGTAAGTTTGAAAGAGGCAAACAGATAAAGGTAATGTATTTTCTGAGTCTAAAAATGTTCCTTTTCTTCTGAATATCTTCATAGCCTGTTTACTTTCTAAGTCATTATTGATTATTCTGGTCTATAAACTGCCTATAAACATGTAACCAATGAAGCAACACATGACAAAAATTTAGACACCTGGGAAAAAGGCTTGTCAACCTTATACAGGTCAAAAGGTGCAATGGGACAGGCAATCTTATTTTCCTGCATGAGAGCCACAGTCCTTGAGCTCGTTCAGCTTGAAGCAACATGTGAGGACATGTTGCTTTGTCCCACTGCTGCCAGCCTTAGAATGATCTTCCAAGTGTCTCCCTGTCTATTTTGTTCACCCCTGTATATGCCCAGCACCTAGGAGAGTAAGTCTTGCTTATAGTAAGTGCTTAGAATTAATACATATTTTTTAAATGAGTAAATCTACAGTAATTTTGAGTTATTGATCAGAAACAGATTTTCTCACATATAACTTAAATATTTTGTCCAATGAATGAACCTTGACAGTAATTTTAGCAAATCAGCTGTAAAGGGTACTCTGGGGGTCATTTGGGGGAAATTTAAATATTGACCATGTAGTAGGTTTAGTAGTAGCCCCCAAAAAGACATGTTCAAGTCCTAACTCCCAGTACTTGTAAGCGTGACTTTATTTGGAAATAAGTTCTTTGCAAATGTAATTAAGAATCTTGAGATGAGATCATCTTGGATTTAGGGTAATCCCTAAATCCAATGACTGGTATCCTTACAAAAGAAAACACAAAGACCACACAGAGATGTAGCTGAGGCCACTGGAAGACAGAGGCTGAGATCAAAGCCGTACTGCCACAAGCCCAGGGACTCTGAGAACTACCACAAGGTGAACGAGGAAAGGAAGAATTCTCCTCTAGAGCCTTAAGAGGGAGGACACCATCGCCACATCTTGATTGTTTACTTTGACCTCTAAAACTGGTTTTTAAAGCCACCCAGTATGCAGTGATTTATTACAGCAGCCCTAGGAAACTCATATAGACCTTATAAGTAGATAGTGTTAAGGAATAAAGAAATAATTGCTGTTTGTGTTAGATGTGAAATGGCATTGAGACTATGTAAGAAAATATGCTTTTTGGAAATTCAAAATTTCACTATTTAGAGGAGTAAAATATCATGATATCTTTAACTGACTTTTAAATACATCAAAAATATAGATTATATGGCAAAACAATAACAATTTTTAAACCTAGAAACTGAATATTTGGGTATTTGCTGTATTATTCTATTTATTACTGTGTAATTAAAAATATTTAAATAAAGTGGTGAAAATAAGCATCGCTCTAAGATTTCTTATAGTATGATGTTTGGTTCTTTAATTAAAATAACAATCAGTTTTCCAAATAGACACGATTTTACAAATCATGTTCCAATGTTTAAAAGGAAACCTCTAAACCTCATAATTTCCCTTCTATGTCTTGTGACTGATTCTTTTAACAACTGTGCTCTATGCATCTTTCTGTCTGACTTTTAAAGTCAAATTGAAAGCTCTTCATGGTACCTGCTCAAATTTTCTCTTTTTTCAGGTTAAAATCATTGATTTAACCAGTGAACAATCAATAAGCTTCTCCCAAATTCAATTTCTAATTCTCCCCCAAAACTTGGTAAACTGCTATCCAGAACACCAAGGGTGAATCCCCTACCTCCCTAATCCCAGCCTACCTCTGTTTCCCTAACCTTTAGGTACCAGGCTGTGCCACCTCATGGACAAGTCCTCCCTTTGGATGATAGTCTCTCTCCTCAGCTTCTGAAAATAGGTGATTGTCCATCCCCCGGAGGGCAAGATCAAAGTTTGACAAATCACCCTTTATTTCACCTCTCCTAGAAGGTGATCTCAACAAATAAAATATTCTTTTTGATACTTTTTGTTTCCCTCTCTTCTCATTGCTGATCTTTGCTATAAGGATAGAGTTGCCCATTTGCTGTTTTATCACCACTCCTTGGAGTGGTCGTAACCAGTCATTGAATCTCAGGAATATCTCCCAGCTATATTCTCACTGTAGCACTAATCAGAACATACATTTATGTAGTATTTGTGGCTTAAAATTTACTTCTCTCTCTTGGCTCTAAGCTATTCGTCATGCCCATTTTCTTCATTACTATATACCTAGCATGGTACAAGATATACATCAGATGGTTAAGAAATATTTGTTAAATGAATGAGTTTAGCATACATCCAAATTCCAACTTTACCATGCTTAACTGATGTCTGACATATATTTTTCAGTCTACCCTGTTTTTCCTCTCACAATAGAATGTTCCCTTTTCCTTCTGTGTTCTTCTTTCTTCTCTCCTCTTATTTCTCCTATTATCATCTTGCTCCTTATTTCCTTTTTTTCCCCCTCTCTCCTCTGCCACTGTATTGATGCCCTTTATGGATGACAGCTCACATATGGAAGAAATATACCTATTTGGTGTCTACTAAGTAATGAACAGAAGAATTGAAAAAGTTGATTCACATATTAAATGATTATAACTTTCAACCACATGCTTTGCCTAGCATCGCAATAATTGATTTTAAATGTCTTATGGAAATTCAATCAGATTGACACTGGTATAAAGGAGACTGAAGATAAAACATTCTACATTTGATTAATTCATATTAATCATATACAGGGCTGCAGCTGTTTAAATACATTGGTATATGCTTGTACATAGTGAGCACAAGGTGAGATTTTTCTTTTTTGAAAAGAGTGTAAACCTGGCCCAAAATAGGAGATGTGAAAGATTAGTAAAATAGATTTTGCCTTCTAAGGAAGAGAGAGAGAGAACATAATTCCTGTTGATTTCTGTAAACCTAGTCTTTTAAAAAAAACCTCCTTATTGTGTGTATGTGGTTCATAATTTTTCCTACATTGATCCTAACTCTTCTTGTAAAGTTTGCAAAGTATTAGAAAAGACATCCTTCAGAAAGTCTTCTGAGATAGTACTTAATGATAAACCAATATTGCCAAGACAAAACAATATATTAATTGTTCTTAAAGGACATATGGATGTAGAAAGGATACCCCTAAGTGAACACGAACAATGTACACTGTCACCATTAGTATCAGAATAGTTGCAATTCACTCTCTGGAATCTGACAGACCTAGATTTGAGTTCAGGTTTCACCTCTACTAATCATGTAACCTTGGACAAAGCACTTATTTCTGTGTGCCTCAATTTCCTTATATGTAAAATGAGGATAATAATAGTATATACCTGATATGATGGTTAAATGTGCCCCCCAAATTGATGAGTCCTATATAGCAGTAAGTATATAGAGTAAGTAATCGATAAATGATAGTTGTACTATTACTATGATTCTCATCAGAATTGCTATGTTGTTGCTGTGGTAGAGGTGGAAATCACATTGTTCTTATTAAAAGTGAAAAAATTTGGCAAAATAAGAGAGGCCAATTCTAAGTACCGTTAAATGAAAATATGTCAAGCGAATCAAATGTGGGCACCATAAGAAAACTAGTCTGGACTTTCAGAGGCAGATTAGCAGTAATCCCTTCTTTACTCATGAAGGAAGCTGGAGGCATTAGGGGAAGCAGGTGGTATATTCAATATCTCATCCAGTGTTTCCTACAGGCTCTTTCAAATGATAACTTGAGAAACCACTTGGGAAATATCAGCTCTATAACATTTCTCTAGGGATCAGTGAACCCACTTGGATTTTAAAAAGTAAAAACATTTGACAAATTCAAATCCAAATACATATTATATTTCACAAAAATTGAAATAAATTCAGCAATTAATTTTCTCTGATTTTTTTTCCATTATGATTTGTAAGCTTTTTCACAGGAATTTCACAAAATAGAAGATATCAAAACTTATCTTAAAAGTCTTTCTTTGGAGAGAATTACAGTCTTATTCCACCAAATTAAGACATTCAGAGAAAAATGAACAGAAACACTTGCCTTTCTCTCACATCCCTCGAATAATAACACAAGATTCATTTACTTGCTTGAGAAAAACAAATGAAATCTAAGTCATAATATACTCTTAGAATAGTTACAAATAAAATCTAAATTCAGATCAATGTAAAAACTATGGAGCTAAAATTAGTGGAAAATCTCTGCTTATTTTAAATTTTGATAGGCTAGAGATAAATTTGCCAGTGGATATCATTAAGTAGAACTCCTGGAGATGAATAACTAAAGGCAATTGTCAAAATACAAAACATACATTCTGAAATTTCATCTATAATCCAGTTGTTTGGAACTGGAAACATGTTTCTCCCATAGAAACAATTTTATAATTTGTTTTTAAGTTCATAGGTAAGACCAAAAATACTACTTTTACATAAAATCACTATGAAATATTTTATGTCTACAGAACAAAATTAATTAATATGTACTCTCTCAAAAATAAAAATAAAACTCTAAAATGGAACAAAAAGTGTTATTTATATTTATGTTTCATACATTAGAAAAAAGATGTCTTTGGTAGAGTTTCTGAGAAAGACTTTATGGTACTTTCAAGGCATTCAGAAGGCTCGATTTTCTTTTTCCCTAGATAATTTCAGGTTGTACAGGTGATACGGGTGTATTTTCAGATGCATATTGGCTCAGAAATATAATGGAGATAGAGAAAAAGAGAGGATAATTGGATTACAAAGAGGTGAGGTAGTTGGTGAGGGGATAAACATTGTTATCAAAGGTGTAGAAATATTGGGAAACAGAAGAGTGTCTGAAAGGAAATTACTCTGTTGTATCCAAAGAAAGAGGTACAGAATAATCCTTTGGTAGAAGAATAAGAATGTGTCGGGGGCAGAAATAGGGTTCCACCTGTTTGGTGAACTATTAAGTGGCAGGGGTATTTCCTCATGACATTTTGGCTGGTAAATAAAATGCACACAAGTAGCAAGAATGCAAATGCTTTGGCAGTGGAAGACTCTGTTGTGATGTACTTATTGAGCCTTTCAAGCTTGTGGGTAGAACACTTTTTGCTTGTCTTTGACAGGTTAATATGCCAACTTTCTAATCTCAGAAACATTCAACATTGGCCAGTCCTCTCTAGCCATGTATAAGGTTTTGGGTTTTAGCTTTTTAGCATATCATAAGATTATTTCTTAATTAGTACAGCAAAAGCTAAATAGATGTTAAAAAGAAGGATGCTTGACATATTTTGCCTACTGTAGTGCTACGCTATTGCAGCTGTTTTTATACATTTCAAAACTTGTTTGATTTCTTGGTTCCCCTCTGACAGTATATTCAGCAAGAAGTCCACAGAGACTCTCTATGAATAACCTTTTCCCTGTACTGCAATAGTGCTGTCCCTACTCTGTAGGATATGTCACCTTCAATTAAACAGTGGCTCAATCATTTGAAGACAGCTTTCATATTGTTACCATAGAAAGGTTTCTCCTTTGTGACTATGCCTTTTCCAGTTGTTCAAATGTTCACCAATTGCTGCCTCAGCTCCTTGGAACCCACTCAGCTTTTGTGCGCCGATGCATTTACTGTACTAGTAATTAATGCCGTTAGCTTAGTAATTAAAAAAAAAAAAAACTTTTTGCCTTTATACTCAGGGTGATAACGCTGCAAGTAAAAATTAATTAAAATGAGATGAATTGCCTTCAGTTAAACGAAACGGAAAGAGAAGGGGAGGGGTAAAGGAAGGAGGAACCTGAGGAAGAGTTTGTAGCCTTATTAATGAAGCAAACTGAGGAGGTTGGGCTTTAAATTTTCTCCTGACTCTTTCTCCTTTGTGTTAGAGTCTGGGTTAATGGAGCCCAAATGTGTCAATTGGTGAGAGAATGCAATGAAGCTACACTTTTCCTTGATTTGGCTGTGGGTCACTATGAAGACCACAAACATGAACACCCCTGTTTATTTAAGCCCCCCTTCAATTTTCAAGTACCAGGTTGTTTGAAGTAATGGGCTGTGAAATTGGCTTTTATATTATTATTAATTAGATCTGATGCCTGATTTTTTTTTGAACACTTGATGAGTAAAAAGTTCTGGTTCTTTACATAGGACAGTCTTGACAAACTCTGTCATTGATTATAACAGAGCTTAAGTGTGAAAATCTGGGTGTTTTCCATCCTGAAGCACAGGCTTCGTGAGAGCCAAGTTCTTCATCTTACGCTATCCTGATTTTTCTGAATTTAGCTTCCAACTTCTATCCGAGCATAGCTTTTTTAAAATTAGCGTAAAAGCTAGTGTCCCTAATTTCATAAAGGAAGAGCAATCAATTAATCAATAACCATGTGCTTAATGAGATCCTAGTACCTTAGGACTATGTCAGGTGCTTCAGGGAGCACAGAAGCAGCGAAAAACATAACCCTTGTCTTCAAAGAATAGATACTCGCACTGGAAAACCAAAAGCTAAATTGCATAAATCACATAAAAGTGGGCAATTAAGAGCTAAAGGCTCCGGTATCCTGAGTGAAATGAGAGTTCCGTTAAAGAGAAGGCATATCACGGACCAGAGAAGTCAGTGATGACTTCGTGGAGAGAATGAACCAAAGGAAAGGGACAGAGAAAAGGACATAGTTTAGGAGAAAAGAATTTTTATTGCAGCTCAGAACACATAATCTTTATATACGTCAGTCACCAGTCAAGGGTGGCAAGGGGATACTATCAGCAGTAATAATTGGGGAAATTTCTAGCACTTTAGCAATATCCAGATGATTCCTTTGGTTCTGTTTGATGTTCCACAGATTGTCACACCTCGAAAACTCCACCTTGTTAAGCCTTGTATCTCTGATATGCCTCTGTTACATTTTCATCAAGGAACATATGTCCATAGCTTATAAATAGGAATCATTACACACTTCATCTTTCAAAGTTAGGGCTCTGGTCTTGGTGTATGGACTAAGCAAACTTAGAGAAATACACATTAAGCCAACAGCTCTTTGCATGGATTTTGATAGCAGTACAAGCAGAGAGGCTGAGGAACCTTCAAATAATTTTTACAACTACTAAAAATAATCCTCCAAATTACACAGCATTCCCATGTTTGGGGCCATTTCACTACCACCGCCAGGTAACAGCTTTCCAAGGAAACGGTAGTAAGCGTGACCATGTGACTTATTTCTTCTCCTTCTGTTCTCAATCCCACAGATTATAAAATTAGATTCCTTCAAATTAAGGACTAAATTGATATTCTCTTAGTAAGACCATCTGTATCTGTATGAGGGGGATTTGAAAAAGTCCCATCAACCAAGATGTTTAGAGAAAAATGTTCACTTGGTCCATTCAATAACCAGATGGAAAGCCTGTTGACAGACCGTTCGGCCCTGCAGAGCCTGCCCAGGTACTTTATAAAGGTCTTGGCTTGGATATGTAGCATCTGCAATTTCCACATGAGGAAAATCAATCCTAGCTCCAGCTAGTTCAGCCTGAGAAAGAGACAGTTTGAGAGGTCCTTTTTCCTTTTTTTCCTCTATCCTTTTTTTAGGCAGGCAGCAGGGTAGATTTGCCACCGGAGGCAAGAAAGATCCTAGTCTCAGATGAGCACAGGTCTTAAACACCAAGAAAGTAGCACTATTAGGTTAAGTGAATGTGGCTGGGCTTTGATGTATGTCAGATGGGCTTCCGAACAGCTGCTGACTACTCAGACTACTAACTACTCAAACTACCAATGGGAAGAATCATTTTGCCACTTTAGTGAGAAATTAGCAAGCAAGGAAAATTTATTTAATGTCCCCCCAACCCAACCTGCCTTTATAAAGTATGTCGGGTTTTATGGCATTGACAAAGCTAAAGTACACAGTTGGTTCTTTTTCTAGCTGCTTTTAATCATTCCTTAGAACCTTGCAGAAAAGGAAACTGCCATTTAGAACACCTGAGAGCTTACAAGGAAAAAAATATGCAGGCACATTTAATTAAGAAATGATGAACTAGATTATACTTATAAGAAAAGATGGCCTTGAAGTAATGAAGCAGTATGGAAAAAAATGGGCCAGAATAGAAATGACAGTAAATTACCAGTTTAAGGTGAATTACTGATATCCTGTGACCTCTGTGAATTCCACATTGCAGCTCGATTTTTAACAGTCACATGATTTACTCCATTCTTCCCTCCTCCTTCCAGAAGGCATAGCAACACGCTCTGTGAGCAGCGGAAAATTCTCCTGCTGACTGGTTTGTAGACTCTCTACTTGAAGTGCTGGACTTACAATCTGGTTCAAATGAAGAACTGCTGACTGGCAGCTGGCACCTGCACAGCTGCTGGCTCAGATACTTCAAGGCTCGGCTCTTAGAAGCAAGTACAGTGATATTGGGGATCAGGGAGTTGGCTGCACAGGACACAGCCTGTCCCTATGCACACTCTTCCTGTGATAGTTCAGTCTTTTTCTGTTGTATATGTGGAATAGGGGCTTACTTAGGTTTTTACAGGTCTCATCACAGATCCCAAGGATTGGAGAATACAGGCTCATTCATTTTTCATTTTAAGTTCTCTTGGGATATAAATGTTAGGAGAAAGAAAAAGAATGAAAGGGCATACACAGAGAATAATTCATGAAATGGCCAAATGCTGCCTGATAGATAAGAAGGTGGAACTTGGCAACAAAGAAACATAGTGAAGGACTTTGGAGCCAGCATAGAGACTTCATTCATTCATTCACCTATTTATTTATTTAAATAAGAAATCCTTTTGCTACCAAAAAAGTTATTCTTATTTGAAATTCAATCATAAAATTAACATCAGAGCTCATAACATTAGTCCTGATAGAGTAGTTTAACTAGAAAAGAAAATTTTTTCTAAAAGAGTTAACTGAAAGATAACAAAAATAACTCATCTGAAAATAAAATTTATCTTTTCTTCTCCATTTGAATTATTAATTGTTTTTAAATTGAGGACAAGAGTACTTGGATTTCTTGATATTGCAAATGAAAACAGCTATTTTTTACAGATTTTTTTTTCCCCTTACAATTCTTCAGTAAAATGTACATCCCAAAATTATGTTTCAAGGCACAGGAAGATTCTTTGAAAATAAATTTAGAATAGTTAGATAATATGCTTTTTGGAAATTCATATCTCATATAAAGATACTCAAGATTCTGAGAAGTCCTGCAAGAAAGACTAAATCAGTATCCACCTAACTTTTTGACTATGAACATATTTTTTTAATGTATCACAATTATATTTCTGCAGAACAAATATTCTAAGAGACATATTTTGGAACATTCCATTATAGAGTACAGAAAATAGACTGACTTTCAAGTAGACCAAGATTCAAATTCTTGTTTTCCTGCTATTTTATGTCCTTTTTAACTTTAAAAATCACACATACTCATGCATGAGAACACAAAAGAGAAAACTGGAAGGAAAAAAAGGGAAGAAAAGAGGAAGAGAGAGATACTATGTTCTAAGCCTTAAATAATTTAATCTCCAAATCTTTGTTTTTTTATTAATATGTAACAGTAAAAGTAATACTATATAACAATAAAGGAAAAGGAAATGACATTTGATTGTATGTTATGTGTCATTCTATTGCGCAAAGGATTCATTTCCAGACCAGTAATGTGTAATATAAAGCCCCAACTATATTGTTTTAAATTTCTGTTTTGAGTTTAATATTAAATCTAGAAGAAAAGAATACCTAATAGTAAAAGAAACAGGGAAGAAAGTGACTCTCCATGCTGCATCCCTCCAACTCTGACCTTCATCTCTCTCTCACTGCTGGGGCCCACCTTAAATTCACTTCTGAAATGCTGAACCATATAAAATAACATTGAATCATGGCTTCTTTACAGCCCCAGGCTATAAAAGCAGTAAGATAAAAAGTATCTGGACCAGGATCATAAGAGGATAGCAAATGAGGGATTATAATTGAACAAGTTATTGGACTCTGCATAATGCTTAGTTAACACCTATGGGGCCTATATGTTGCCGTTAATGCTATGGTATTTGGAAAAGGTCCATTATTTAAAGTTCTTCTTGAGATATTTGAAAGAAACACAATATATACATTTAAAAAATACTCAGACAAAGTTCCTTTGACATAGGCTTTGAGCATGTTACTCCACTCATATGGGCCTTACCTGTAAAACAAAAGAGCTACACTAGATGACTTATAAGGTCATTCCCTACTCTGAAAATGTAATGCCTCTATAATTTAAGCTTAATGTATATTTTTTATATATACACATTAGATATAGTGTTTGAAATAAGCTATTTCACAGTATAGAAAATAAAACTGAAGACACTAGAAAGACTTTCAGATGATGATGTTAAAAACATGCCTATATGATTACAATTTAGTTGAAACACAAGGCCTAGTCCTGCCTTAACATGTTCATAAAATCCATTCTCCATTCTCTACCCTCTTTTTCACAGAAATTCAAGCAAAACAAATGTGATTTTCACATCAGTATCAATAACAACAAATGTAGGTCCTTTAAATACCATGTTTAGTATTTTACTACTACTGTAGTAAATACCATGTTTAGTATTTTAATGTTGCACTTACTTTCCAGCACACTGAACAAAGATGTACATCTTATGTGTACATGTGTACATCTTTGTTCAGTGTGCTGGAAAGTAAGTGCAACATTAAAATCAGTAGCAACTTTGTAAATTTTATCCTTGTTTTCTTTCTAACCATATTTATCCTCTATGGTGACAATGCTAATGATTTTGGATAATTGACCAAAGCACAAGCAAAAAGGTGAGCATGAAGGTTTACCAATATAGAGAAGGTAAGGAAGCATGGAATGGAACACCTAGCCCAGCGCCAAGTATTTGAGCTTTACGCATATCTGCTGACCCAATAATAAAGAGCTACTGTTATTCCAGGATATCTACTTCCATCTCCTTCATTAATTTCACCACCATTTATTGAATACTTAAATTGACACTGAGTCCTCACCACAAACCCTAGAGATAGTATTCCCCTTTTTGTATAATGAAGAAGTTGAGGCCAGGTGCAGTGGCTCACGCCTGTAATCCTAGCACTCTGAGAGGCCGAGGCAGGTAGATCACTCGAGGTCAGGAGTTCAAGACCAGCCTGAGCAAGAGTGAGACCCAGTCTTTACTAAAAATAGAAATTAGCCATACAACTAAAAAAAAATATATAGAAAAAATTAGCCGGGCATGGTGGCTCATGCCTGTAGCCCCAGTTACTCAGGAGGCTGAGGCAGAAGGATTGCTTGAGCCCAGGAGTTTGAGGTTGCTATGAGCTAGGCTGACACCATGCACTCTAGCCTGGGCAATGGAGTGAGACTCCATCTCAAAAAAAAAAAAAAAAAAAGTTGAGATTTGGAGAGGATGCTAAGTGAGCAGAGGTCAGACAACTTACTGACTAAGACTCAAAACGATGTGCTTCAACTCTGAAGCCCATGTTCTTAACCACAGCATAATTCAACAACACATGAAACCAAGTTCTCACACATGTTTTAGAATTGATGAAGGGTAGAGTTTCAGGAGCAGATATCCAAGGGCCAGTACAAACAAATCTCTTGAGCAAGATTTCTCAACCTTGGCACTGCTGACATTCTGGATGATTGATTCTCTGTTGTGAAGGACAGTCCAACATATTGTAGGATATGTAACAGCATCCCTGACATCTACTCACTAGATGAGTGTAGCATACAATCCTTCCCCCATCTGAATGTCTCTAGACATTGCCAAATATTTCCTGGGGAGCAAAATCACCCCACGTAGAGAATCTCTGTTCTCAATGAATGATACATTTACTAATACTGTGACCATCAGAGTAATCAATCACTACTAGGATCCCCCTCTTTATCACCAAACCTCCTGGGGCTTTTACTTTTTTGCTTCTCTCCTACCAAATGACTGGCTACCTTAAAGGTTCACCAAAGAACATTCTGGCCTTCACTAAACCAATCAAGCTTTTTGGATCACTTTGTCAGCATTTTATACTGCCTGACACTTCTGGAGAATAGTTGAGATTCTAGAACAGAAGAATAAAGTAGCTATAATTTTGAAAATATTTTTCTGAACTTATAAATATTCATACATAATTGTGATCTACTTAAATGCCCATTCTGACTGATGCAGGGGGTTACTCATCCATGGGACTATAACTAGGCGGACAGCATGTTGTGAGCTCACCTGTCTGGAACACTTTCTCTGTGTCCCACAACTTGAATGAAATATATCCAGGAAGGGAAAACATAAAGAAAAGGAAAAAGTTACCTGTCTAATACCTTTATACAAAGCCCATTTAATTACGGTAGTAGAGTCCCTTCCCCATGTTGTCATGTCAGTTTTTTTGTCTCTCTTTCCTATGATCAATAAAATCAGCCCATGAGAGTCCAGTCTTCCTGCCCCTCTAAAATTATGTAAGACAAAGTAAACCTGATATCAAGGCATTTCGTATTTTCTAACTTCAGTAGGAAATGTGCTCAATATAAAAGTAAAGTGATGACATTTCTTTTAAAGTTACAATACTAAATCACTCTGCCTGCAGTCTGAGAAGAAGACTCAGTTGTGTCCTTTTATTTTTCCCCTCACCCCATGTATCATCAATACTATATCCCATAACCACAACCCAACTGATAAGGTTTTGATGATTCACAAGGTGAAATGAAAGTGAACTCAGCTTAGTTCTCCCTGTGTGGCTAGGCATACCTATGCTTTTAGAAATTATGAGTAGCAGACATGCATTTGTGTCATGTCACCTGTGATAGTCTAAGTCTAGAAAAAAAGGAATCTATTCCAGCTTTTCTTCTGTGAGGGCCATTGGCCTCACCACAGGACTGTGAAATATATAGAGTGCCCCATGGGGAGAGTAAAGTAGATGACTTGATGTCCCAGTCAGTATACATGCTGCTGAATGGTCAAGTAGGAACACAAACACAGTCTCTCTCTCTCTCTCTCTCTCTCTCTCTCTCTCTCTCTCTCTCTCTCTCTCTGTCTCTCTCA
>CAUYRT010031340.1:0-24503 GCA_963574885.1 Lepilemur ruficaudatus
TAAAAATATATAGAAAAAATTAGCTGGGCATGGTGGTGCATGCCTGTAGTCCCAGCTACTCGGGAGGCTGAGGCAGGAGTATCACTTGAGCCCAGGAGTGTGAGGTTGCTGTGAGCTAGGCTGACACCACGGCACTCTAGCCCAGGCAAGAGAGTGAGACCCTATCTCCAAAAAAAAAAAAAAAAAAGACTTTTATATTGTGTAAAAAGAGGAGCTTTGGGAGGGTTTTGAAGCAGGGGATTGATATGATCTGACTTATCTTTTAAGTGGATTACTTCAGGCTGCAGTTTTGAGACTCCCAGGGAAGAAGGGAGGGAGAGATCTAAGCTGGAAGACTACTTAGACTACTGCAGCGGTGCAGGTGAGAGATGACAGTGGCTCAGAGCATGATAGTAGCAATGAAGGTCAGTGGTTATAGGGTTCTGTGTGTGTTTTGAAGATTGAGTCAGTAAGATTTCTTGATGGATTGGATGTGAGTGTATGATAGAAAGAAAGAAACTGAGAGTCAAGATTTTTGGTCTGAGAAGTTAGAAGTATCAAATTGTCACCAAGATGAATGGAGAAAGCTGTGGGCAGAGTAGGTTTTGGATGGAAGATCTGGAATTCAGGTTTGGATATGGTAAGTATGAGAAGACTATTGAACAGTTGAATGCGGTTGTCAAGTGGATAGAAGAATCTGGAGTTCCTGAGCATTAAAATGTTTAGCATATTGGATACACCCAAGAAATATTTCCTAAAATGATTGTAAATCTAAAATAATTTAAGTTTTAAAGTGTCATTTCTGCCAGTGATTTGACTTCAGGTGTGGAAGAAGAGGAGTAGAGCAGTTCACCTATAGCTAAAATGTTTCCTTTGTCATAATAAAACTTGGGTTGAAAAAAGGTATTCATTCATCTATATGGAACATGTTTCATCTATCTTGTGAAACATGAATAAGTAAAGCTGGAGGCTAAATATCTTATCTGAAGCTTCCTTTTTACTGATGGCTTTACCAGCCTGCTTCTAATTAGGACAGTTTATTTACAGGAGGCTGCAGTATTTACCATTATTTACAGTTATTTACAGGAGTAAAGGTCTGAAAGGGACAGAAGACCAAAAGTTTTAGGAAAGAGCCACTTTTGGATAATTGGTCCTAACCTCTTAGGAGTTTTTCTTACCTTTTTCTTCTTTGTTCTCCCCCTCTCTCTGTCTCTTTCTAATTTTGAAGGTTATTTGTCATCTGTTAACATAGTGGGATGTTGAGGTATAAACACTGGGTCAAATCCAGAAGCTGTTCTCTCTTAACAAATGCAGAGCTTTACTGCTATGGGCTTGATCTCCAAACAGGACTACCAGACCCAGCCTACCAAGCTGTTTGTAGAATTTGGACTAAGTTAGGAGGTGAGAAAGGGGCCTTAGTTTTGGTGGTTAGTCAGACCTACACAGAAATGACCTGAGAATGATTTGGATTGTGGAGAAGAGAAAGAAAAAAGGTTTGTCACTCAGCCAATGTTTAGTTCAACTTCCAAGTGTGTCATTCAGCAAATATTTATTAAACAACTGTTGTGGGTCAGGAGCACACTATCAGGTTGAAATAAATGACCAATGAGGCATATGCACAAATGATGTAAGATGTAATGTACTTCACCATGTATTCCAGCAGTGTAGGCAGGAGGAGTTCCAAAGAAAGGTGAATACCTTTGAGTGCCTCAAACCCAGAGAATGCTTTGCACATAGTAGTAGTGCGTAAACATATGTATGAATGAGTAAACAATGTAATTCATAAGCAGTGTGCTTAGGTCATTTAGAAAATACTGTGGGAGCACAAAGGAAGAAGTGACCAATTCTTCCTTTTAATGACTCAGTGAGGAGAGAAAGGCTTGTAGGAGATTCACTGGGTGTGGGAGGCCTAAAAATGTGAAGTGAAAAAGCATGACATGCTCTGAACTAACAAGAAGTTTGGAAAAGCTGGATTGTAGGCTATATGTTGGGAGGTAGAGTGCCTAGAGGTGAGGCATAATCAGGTGGACTGAAGTCAAGTCAGAAAAATATCTTACGTTGGAATTTATTCTGTGGATGCTGGTAGGCCAGTGAAGAGTTTTTTTCCTAATAGGAATAGTAAGAGGTAGAATTCATGAGCAATGCCTTAAAAATCACATTACTCTTGAATTGGGAAATCAGATGTTGACGGAATTTTAAAAGCTATAAACAAGCTTTGGAAATGAGCGCTGCAAATAAATCGAATAATTTATAGAGGAGTCTGTTTTATCCCTTTCAGATAACATATATGATCTTAGTCTAGGTAAAATCATTTAAATCAAAATATGCATGATGGCATCGGAAGAGGAAGAAGTAATATATTTTTGTTTTATGAAATTACTGCAGACTTAAAGTTTCTGGCATTTACTTTTTTCAACTTATTTTGAAATGATTTTAAGTTTTCCAGAAGAGTTTCATAAATAGTACAGAGCAGTACTGTATATTCCTTATCCAGCTTCTGCTAATGTGAACATTTTGCATAATCATACTACAGTGATCAGAACTAAGAAACTAACATTGGTGCTATACTGTTAACTATAGACTTTATAGGATGTCCCCAGCTTTTGTGCTAATGGTCCTTTTCTGTTCCGGGATCCAATCTAGAATATATTGTGCCACACTTAGTGGTTATGTCTCTTAAACCCCTCAAATCTGTGAGAGCTAATTATCTTTTTTGATCTTGATGCTTTTGAAGTGTACCAGTCAGATAGTTTGTAGAATGTTCCTTAATTTGATTTTGTCTCATGTTTTCTCATGATTAATGGACTGGAATGATGAGTTTTTTGGGATATTGGAGGTTTTTAAAATATTTATTTTATTTTTCAAATTGTCATAAACTAAAATTGACTTTTTCTTTGTACAGTTCTATGAATTTTAACACATCTAGACTTGTGTAACCACCACTATAATCAGGATATAGAACAATTCGTTACTTCTCAAAACCCTCATGCTCTCTCTGTAGTCACACCCCCCGCTCCTTCATCTATATTCCTAGAACCACTGATCTGTTCTTCATCAATATAGTTTTGTCTCTTTAAGAAATGTCATATATATGTGGCTGGGCGTGGTGACTCATGCCTATACTCCTAGTACTCTGGGAGGCCAAGGCAGGACGATTACTTGAGGTCAGGAGTTTGAGACCAGCCTGAGCAAGAGCAAGACCCTGTCTACTAAAAATAGAAAAAATTAGCCGGGTGTAGTTGATACACATCTCTAGTCTCAGCTACTCGGGAGGCTGAAGCAGGAGGATCGCTTGAGCCTGGGAGTTTCAGGTTGCTGTGAGCGAGGCTGATGCCATGGCATTCTAGCCTGGGCAGCAGAGTGAGACTATCTCAAAAAAAAAAAAAAAAAAAACTCACAAAACAAAAACAAAGAAATGTCATATAAGTGGAATCATACAGTATGTAACCTTTTGACTGGTTTCTTTGACTCAGCATAATGCTTTTGAGAATCGTCCAAGTTGTTATAGTTATCAATAGTTTGTTCCTTTTTATTGCTAAGTACAGATCCACTACAGTTTGTTTATCTTTTTTGGTAAGAATTTGAGAACATATTCTATGTCCTGGCATTATAACAACCAATTTGAGTGAATTATTTTGTGAAACAAGGATTATCATTATTCCTTCAACTGAAGTGACAACAGAGGCTTAGAGAGTTTCAGTAGCCCTAAGTTATACAACTAGTTAATAGTAGAATTGGGACTCAAACCTAAATCACCCACTCCAAAGCCCGTCCTCTTAATCATTATGCTACATGGCTAGTTGCTAATGTTAATTTCTTCATTTCTCTGTTTTGACCAGCAGTGTAATTAAGAGAAGTTAAAGTTCTTGTTTCTTTAACATATCCTAAAATTCTCCTTCTTTTTTTGTTTATATTTGGGTCCTCTTTTTTTTTTTTTCTTTGAGACAGAGTTTCACTCTGTTGCCCAGGCTAGAGTGCCATGGCGTGAGCCTAGCTCACGGTAACCTCAAACTCCTGGGCTCAAGTGATCCTACTGCCTCAGCCTCCCGAGTAGCTGGGACTACAGGCATGCGCCACCATGCCCGGCTAATTTTTTCTGTATGTTTTTAGTTGTCCAATTAATTTCTTTCTATTTATAGTAGAGATGAGGTCTCGCTCTTGCTCAGGCTGATTTCGAACTCCTGACCTTGAGCAATCCGCCCGCCTCGGCCTCCCAGAGTGCTAGGATTACAGGCGTGAGCCACCGCGCCCGGCCAAGAACACAAAGTTTTTATGTATTTAAGATGACCCTTTATGAACTTGTGCTAAAAACCCATTTGCATAAATATCCTACTGACATAAGATAACAGAATGTTTCTAAAATATTAGTATAGCATTTTTACCTTGTATTAATAAAGTATAAGCATAATTGAATTTATGAGGATTTTATAAAATTTTTGTTATTCTGAATATTTGGTAACTTTATTACTTCGAGCAAATTATGTAAAAATTTGATGACACTTTTAAAAAAATGTAGCCTTAATTTGATTTTTGTTCTCAGTTCTGCAAGCACTATTCTGAGGACTTGGAGAGGCTATAAAATCAAATGTCACACTGGACTAGATCTTCAAAATTATCATCGTAATTCCCTTGTTGGCCTGTTGACTCAGAGGCATGAGGAGCCCAAGATGGCTAAGTGGCAGTCCTACCTTTCAGTTCAATGGAATCATTGTTGTATCTCCTGGTGGCAGCATCCCTCTCTCTGGAGCTAAGACCTCTAGGCTAGTAGAGCATATAGTTATGGGAACAGGAAGCAAAAATTTGGATAGTGGGATACTAGGGGTAATGGTGAGTGGTGCCACCCTCATTTCTACCCCTGTTTCTTGGACCCGTGAATTCTGGCTGTGGGAGAAACAGTACCATGTAATAGATGCTGATTCAGAGTGTATATAGCCTTCTGGAGAACCTTGCCCCAGCTCTGCAAAGTATTGTTACCTAGCTGGCACTGTAACTGCATCTTCAAAAGGCCACTCCACCGTTGTATCAAGTTAGCTGCTTCAGGATAGTGGGGAACATGGTAAAATTAGAGAATTCCATGAGCATGAACCCATTGCCTCTCTTCTTTGGCTGTGAGGTGATTTCCTTGGTCTGAAATAATGCTGTGTGGAATACTGCTGTGACAGTTGATAAGGCATTTTTGAATCCACGAATGGTAGTTTTGACAGAAGCATTGCATGGAGGGAAGGCAAATCCATATCCAGAATGTGTCTATTCCAATAGGGACAAAATGCTGCCCCTTCCATCATGGAAGTGGTCCTGTGTAGTCAGCCTGTCACCAGGTAAGCTGGTTGATTACCCCAGGGAATGGTCCATATTAGGGCTCAGTGTTGGTCTATGCTGCAGGCATATTGGGCACTCATCAGGGGCTATAGCCAGGTTGGTCTTGGTGAGGGGAAGTCCATGTTGCTGAGCCCATGTATTACATCCATCCCTGCCACCGTGGCCAGGATGAGCCCATTGGGCAATGATAGGGGTGGCTTGGGAAAGAGGCTGACTGGTATCCACAGAATGAGTCATCATATCCACTTGATTATTAAAGTCCTCCTCTGCCAAAGTCACCCTTTGGTGAGCATTCACATGGGACACAAGTATCTTCACGTCCTTTGCCCAGTTAGAGAGGTCTGTCTACCTACCTCTTCCCCAAAATCTTTGTTACCAATTTTCCAATAATGTTCCTAAACCACTGGCTACAGCCCATGAATCAGAATACCATCACATATTTGGCCATTTCTTTTTCTAAGCAAAGTGCACAGCCGGGTGTACTGCCCTGAGTTCTGCCCATTGGGAAGATTTCCCTTCACCACTGTCCTTCAGAGATGTCTCAGAAAGAGGCTATAATGTTCCAGCTGTCCACTTCTGGGTGGTGCTTGCATATCATGCAGAACCATCTATAAATTAGGCTCTGGTCTTCTCTTCCTCTGTTACCTGATCATTGGGTACTACTCCCCATGAGACCATAGGTGCAGGCTGGGAGAAAGAAGGCAGCGTAGCAGTAGCAACCATGGGAATTTGGGCCACTTCTTCATGTAACTTGCCTTTAGGACCTGCTCAGACCTGATCATGTATATACCACTTCCATTTGATGCTGGAGTACTGCTGTCCATGCCTACCTTTATGGCTTGGTGGGTCAGATAACACCCAGTTCACGATGGGCAGGCCAGGTCGCATGGTAACTTGGTGGCCCATGGTTGAGTGTTCAGTTTCCACGAAGGCCCAGTAGCAGGCCAAGAGCTGTCTCTCAAGAGGAGAGTATTATCCGCAGATGATGGCAAGGCCTGGCTCCAAAATCCTAAAGGTCTGCACTGTGATTCACATGTAGGGGTGTGTCAAAGGCTCCAAACAGCGTCCCGACCACCACTCAAGTACTATTGGATCCTATGGCCCAGTGGCAGAACAGTTTGCACAGGAGTCTGGACCTGATGTAGCGCCTTCTCCTGTTCTGGGCCCCAGTCAAAACTGGCAGCTTTTTGGATCACTAAGTAATTGGACCAGAGTAACACACTCAAGTTAGGAATGTATTGCTGTCAAAATCCAGATAGGCCCACTAGGCATTGTGCCTCTTTCTTGGTTGAAGGAGGGGTAAGATGCAACAACTTATCTTTAACTTTAGTAGGGATATCTTGACATGCTCCACACCAGTGGACTCCTATAAATTGCACTGAGGTAGAAGACTCCTGAATTTTAGTCAGATTTATTTCCTACCCTTCGACACGCAGTATCTTACCGTAAGTCTAGAATAGTTCCCACTTCTCGCTCATTAAGTCCAATGAGCATAATGTCAGCAATTTAATGGGACAGCGTGACATCTTGTGGAAGGGAAAGGTAATCAAATACTGTGAACTAAATTATGACTTGGGCTGGAGAGCTGGTAGATACTGAGGTAAGACAGTGAAGGTGCATTGCTGGCCTTGCGAGCTCAAAGGAAACTTCTGATGGGCCTTATGGACAGGTACGGAGAAACAGGCATTTGCCAGATTGTGAGCTATATACCAAGTACCAGGAGATGTGTTAATTTGCTCAAGCAATGAAACCACATCTGGTACAGCAAGGGGCTAGCACAGTGTCTGACACTAATTGCTGAGTACATATTTGTTATTAATAAAAGAATGACTACGAGTATCTCAAATCAGGCATTAACTTGACACTGGGCAAGTAACTTCTTTCTATAGACCTCTTTTACCTATTTTTAAAATGAGGCTGGATTGGATCAGAGTTTCAGGCTTTTATAAAACAGCAAAGATTTAAATGTACGCAGTGTCGAGGTTCCTTGAAGGCATTATAAGAATTCATCTGCTGAACAAAAAAGTTTAAAAACCACTGGACTGGATAGCATATTTCTGAGGTCCCTTCCAGTCCTACGTGCGTCAGTTCTCGCAATAGCAATTGTAAGTGGGGCTGTTGAGGGAAGCCTGCAAGGCATATGAACTGAGACTCGAAGGATGGATGTTCAATAGGCAGAGGTAGGGGATAGGGTGGGAAATAAGGTAAGTGCTTTCCAAGCTCAGGGAACAGCGGTAAGGAAGTCAGACAGATAGGAATGGAGCAATTCAGGAGACTTCAGTAAGGCTGGAATGGGGCTGGAGTGCTGCAGAGGGAGAGGGAGTCAGGAAGACAGGGCTGGGAAAGTTAGGTAAAGTGAAGTCACGGTTTGAAAGCCTTGAATAATGTGATAGTCTGGCTTTTTCTTTTGTCTCTAGGAAATGCAAGTTGTTTTGTTTGTTTCTATTTTGTTTGTTTTCTGGCCATGAGTGATCACATCACTCTCAGAGTTGTTCTTTAGGAAGACGTCTCTAATAGCAAAGAGATAGATGAACTTAAAGTCGGCAGTTGGTTGTAGGGAGAGGGACAGTTAGAGGTTGTTGTGATATCATTTTTCTATTATTTGATGCTTTTGCCTGAAGAATAGCAAAGGAGGAGCTTAGGCTTCACTCTAAACTCATTATAAAAAATAGAGGATGGGCCGGGCACGGTGGCTCACGCCTGTGATCCTAGCACTCTGGGAGGCCGAGGCGGGCGGATTGCTCAAGGTCAGGAGTTCGAAACCAGCCTGAGCAAGAGCGAGACCCCATCTCTACTAATAATGGAGGGAAATTAATTGGCCAACTAAATGTATATAGAAAAAATTGGCTGGGCATGGTGGCGCATGCCTGTAGTCCCAGCTACTTGGGAGGCTGAGGCAGAGGGATCGCTTCAGCCCAGGAGTGTGGGGATGCTGTGAGCTAGGCTGACGCCACGGCAGTCTAGTCTGGGCAACAGAGTGAGACTCTGTCTCAGAAATAAAAAAAAAAAATAGAGGATGTCTTCTCCGCAACATTTAGAGATTATTGAATGGTAAGTTAACAAGTGTCTTTTGAGCCCTAGGTGCTAGGGCTACGTAGAAACAGAGCAGCGGTTCTCATGAGCCTGGCCTCCTCACACTGCTGAATCCATTTCCAGGAGTGGGTATATGTCTTCAGGAAGCTCCTCCAAGTGGCTCTGAGGTGCATCCCTGGTTACAATCCACTGAAGTAAAAGATACATTATTTTTAGCGTTGAATTTAAAATTTAATTGTGAGAGGTACAATATCATATCTGTATGAGACAACTTCAGTTTGCAGTTGGCATATTACCTAGGAGCAGCATAAAGAATATAATTATACAATCAATTCTTGGTTATTTTTACTGACAAAGTAAAGCCTAACACTCAAAATAACACCTACACTAGAATCTTGAGTTAATCATGGCCCAAATCATGTCTTTAAAAATATTTCAGTGTGTAGTGAAATCCTGATAAGCTACAATTTCCCCTCACTGAACTGTTTTGGAAAAGTTATTCGTTCATGTCTCTGAGTTTCTGCTGAGTTTTGGGCCCTGTTCCAGGTGATCGGAAAACAGTAGTGAGCAGAGCCAAAGCTGGGGCCTCTTTTGCCTTCGTTATGTCTCTTAAAACACACAGATACTTGTTAGGGAGGCTGCCTTGCAGATGGGTCTTAGTAACCTGTCTGTGGAGAAGCAGAGAGGAGGCTATGGTTTAACAAAGCTAGTGATAGAGAATAAACTATGTTTTACATTTAAGCTCACATTTAGAAATTCTGTGCAGTGCTCCTTGGAACATTACATTTTGAGAAGTATTAACATCAACAAAATAAATTCTGTCTGATTGAAAAATTTATAACACTGAATCTCAGTCTGTTAAATTTTATTTTTATATTTAAATAGGAGAAACATCGATTTTGGTCATTTGTCATTTTAATGGTTTGATCTTTTCTTCTTCCATCTCTGGTAGTGATAGCGTGTTACCTTCTGACCTAGGGAAAAGATTCAAGCCAAGCTGATTTTTTTAGCCCAAGTTTCCTAAATATGAAAATTAGGCTGTTTTATATTTTCATGTACTAGAAGTTTTCAAATTTGAGTTTTTAGAAGAGGTAACAGTAAAAGGGAAAAAGAGAGTCCTAGCTTACACAGTGAATTCTTTCCATAAATTCTATTGTAAAGGAAGAAATAGTGTCTTAACTTTAGTTGGTATTTAATAAATTCATTCACTTGACGTAATCTCTGTCCACTAATAGTTGAAATATAAATGTTGAGAATTCTACAAGTAGCCATGACAGCATTACTGACTCAATATATATCTAATTTTAGAAATGAACATACCCATAGTATGTACAGGTACATTATATGTCCGTCACAAGTCTAAGTTGCTACATTTTATTTACAACTTTAGAGGCTCTGTTAAGGTTTGTTATCCTGAAGTAATTGATACTGGTTGCTATAAATCATAACAGCAAAATTTTTTTTTTATTTCAGAGTATTACGGGGGTACAAATGTTTTGGTTACATAAATTGCTTTTGTACAGTTTGAGTCAAAGTTTTAAGTGTGCCCATCATCCAGATAGCGTGCACTGTACCCGTTAGGTGTGAATTTACTTATCCCCTCCTCCTCCTTCCTATCTTCTTGATTTCCGATGAGTTTTTATTTCCGTATGTGCACATTAGTGTTGTTCATTTAGTTAACAGCTAATGTTAATCAAGTGCTTACTAAGTGCCTAGTACTGTGTTAAGCACTTCATATACATGAACTAGATTTCCTTTTTGAGGTCAGGTTTATTGAAGTATAATTTGTACACAGTACAATTTGCCCTGTTTGGTTTCTGTGAATTTTGACAACATATACAAATCATAAAACCAGTACCACAATTAAGATACGGAATATTTCCATTAACCTAAACATTTCCCTTATTCTCCTTTGTTTTCTCCCCTTCCGCAGCCCCTGGCAACCAGTGATAGGATTTCTGTCTTTTTTGTTTTGCCTTTTCCAGAATGTCATATAAATAGGATCATATCGTAATATCTTGAATCTGGCTTATCTCATTCGGCCTGATGCCTTTAGGTTCATGTCGTAGCATATATCAGAAGTTCATACCTTTCTATTGCCGAGCAGCTTTCCGCTGTGTGGATATACAATGTGTTTATCCATTCACTAATTTATTGATAGACATCTGGGTTTCTGGTATTTGGTGATTATGAATAAAACTGCTATAAATATTTGCATAGAAGTTTTTTATGGACACGTCTTCACTTCTCTTGACTAAATATCGAGCAGTAGAATTATTGGATTGTATGATAAGTATATGTTTAACTTTAAGAAACTGTTTCAGAAGCTATTTTAAGACTGGTAAACATAAAAGGAAAACAAAAAGTGAAAAAAAAAGTTAAGATAAAAAAGAAAACGAAAGAGAGAAACTGCTAATCTGTCTTCCAAAAAGTGGCTGTACCAGTTTGCATTCCCACCAGCAACCTGTGAGACTTGTAGTTGCTTGATTAGCACTTGGTATTATCAGTGATTTTTCTTTTGCTTTGTAGTGGTGTTGTGACATTGATTTGCATGTCCCTATTGAGTATTGATGTTGATCTTTTCATGTACTTTTTTTTGCCATATGTGTCTCTTCTTTGGTAAAGTGTCTGCTTAGATCTGACTGTTTACAAAAACTGGGTTTTCTTATTTTTGAGTTGTGAAAGTGCTTTATATGGTCTGGATAGCAGTACGTGGACTTTTTTAATCCTCACAATACTCCTTTGCAGTGAGTACTATTAGCCTAAATTATAGAGAAGGAAGTTATAACACAGAATTGTTTAGTGATTGCCCAAGATTACATAGCTGATAGGTAGCAGAGCTGGGATTTGAACCCAAATAGATTGAATCTAGAATCTGTGCTGAACTGTTTGCCTATTTTTTTTCTTTGATATTCTAGTATGCGGAGATTGATATCTTGGGTCTATGAATGAAACTAGGTGGGCAATATATTGTAATAGTAAGTCTGGATTCATCTCCTTAGGAACAGTGAAGATATGTATGTTTGTTGAACAGGGGTGATTATTTTCCCTTTAAGTCTCTTACTTCATTTCTACATACTGGTGGCCTAATGTACTTCTTTTAAATTATTTGAAATATCTGCCATTATCAAGTAATGAGGTGTTTCATATAGTAGCAGAAGCTTACTCTTTGATGTATTTATACTTCATAAAAATCTCACAGACTTGATGTTATTAAGTTTGTCTTTTGAAAACCTATATCATACTAATGCTAAGTTTGAGACACTTAGTATATGGTGATATGCTTGGGGAATATATACAACTTACTGACTTTCCAGAATAGCTTTAGAACTGAATGCTTTTTAAGCTTATTTGCGCTTTTATAAGGCATTTTTGGTCTTTTCTCATTATCAACTCTGTCCCTTGTTTATGACATCATCTTTTTACTGTTGCCCTCTTTCACCCCTTATAATTTCTATTTCTAATTAACTAAACGAAGATAATCAAATTATTAGGCTTACATTGAAACTGTCTCAAATGAGTTTCAGCTGTGATGATTTAGGGTGTGCTTTCCAGTGAACAGTGAATCTCCTGTGACTGGACTTGTTTCTTGATGTGTGGGTTCTAAATAGTCATTCTGGATAAGTGAGCTAATGTAAGCTAAATATGATATTGGACAAAAGAAAAAGTGATATTTTTCTTTTTAGCATAATTTTTTATTAATAATTTGTTAAATTATTATTTTCATAAAAAGAAAAACCAAGCAATGTTCAGTGGAATGGAATAAAATAGGCACTTAATGGGCAGAAAGTTGGTTCACTATCACTACATTTTGTAGCAGTTTGTACAGTTCTTTTTTTTTTTCCTTTCCTTTTTTTTTTCTTTTTTTGACACAGAGTCTCACTCTGTTGCCTGGGCTAGAGTGCCGTGGCATCACTGTAGCTCACAGCAACCTCAAACTCCTAGGCTCAAGCGGCCCTCCTACCTCAGCCTCCCAGGTAGCACAGGCACACGCCACCATGCCCGGCTAATTTTTTCTATTTTTAGTTGTTTGGCTAATTTCTTTCTATTTATAGTAGAGACGGGGTCTTGCTCTTGCTCAGGCTGGTTTTGAACTCCTGAGCTCAAGCGATCCTCCCACCTCGGCCTCCTGGAGTGCTGGGATTACAGGCATGAGCCACCACGCCCGGCCTGTAAAGTTCTTAAGTCAGTGACAGCTTGTCCTCTCATCTGCGCCTTCACTGGTCTCAGTTGTTGTCCCCCTAGGCTGGCCATGTGCAGTGCAGCGGAGCTGTAGCAGGGTGCCTGGCACTGGGGAGGCTTGCAATATATGTGGAAAATTTTGTTGAAAAGGTAAAGAAAACTGTGGCTATCATTTGGAAGTAGAATTGTGAACTATGATTGTATTGATAATTTTTTAAAAATAGGCTTTTATCAAGCTTGCAGTTCAATTTAAAATCATTTTGCTCTGTTGGACTTTAAGTTCCTTTCTAACGCTGAGGGGTTTTTGTTTTTCTATTAGTATAAACCAGATTAATGCACACTTATTTTTCCACTGAACTTTGAATTTTCTAGTGGATTTTATCTGTTTAGTGAACTTATGACTAACTCTGCATCTCATATTGCAGTTTGCTAGCTTTTCCAGATTACGTAGCAATATATCCCTTTCTTATAAGGGTTAATAAGTAGCCAGATTAGACTCACAGTCCATTGTTAACATTAAGAGCCACAAAGTTTGCTGTCTCACTTGCATCCCCTTTCGTACCTCTTTTTCCTTTCATAGTTTTCTTCATTTGATACATTAAAACAACTTTTAAAATTGAGATTTTATACTTTAAAACAACATACAGTCTTAAATTTTGTTGTAGGTTCTTATTCTATTTTATTGTTAATTTTAAATTATAGCAGTTAACATGAGCTTAATAATGGTCTAGTCAGGGTAGATCTTGCTCCTTGCCTCTACTTTCCTCCTTTTCTATACCTCTCCCCCGTTTTTACCTGTAGATTTGCATGTTTGACCTAGCAGAATAATTGGGTCCACAGCAACATGGGCGTGCCTCCCTTAGAAACACTTAGTTTCATGTATGACTCATAAGCTGAAGCACAGACACCACTTCCCCAATCTACAGGAGCCATTTTAACAGCATAAAACTTGCTGGATTGCTTTTTATTTTCAAGCCCAAAGGACGATATTTAAAAGGAAAGATTATTTGAAGGTAACTTGTTACAATTTTGTGTGTTTGCTTCTGTCTATTTCTTGAGCTGATAAACGGAGCGTGGTTCTTACCTGTCGAAGAACATGGCTGAATGTGTTCTTTAACTCTGATAAAATGTGTGCAGTTAGTCACATGCCTGATTGAACTTCAGTACTAGGGGGAAACAAAGCAGTCAAATTCTGGAAAGTTTTAGGTCTTCTTGGTAAAGCATTTTTTATGTCTTGTGTGAATTTTTTTTTTGTCTTTATGACTTAAGAATAAAGGAAATTTTTCTTTTTTATATAACACAAAACTAGGTTAGATTTTAATTTTGAAAACCTAGTTGTATTTGTGGGGGTAGCTGGGAAATTAAGCTGTATTATTCATGTGTGATATGGATGTTTAAAAAAAATTCAGGGGCAGTGGCTTTTTTTGGCAGTTAAGGGTGAAGTTTTGGGACAACTCAGTCGTAGGTGTTGCTCACTGACTGTTCTATCCTTTTTTTTTCTCTTTGTAAGTTAATGAAATTAATATACTATTTGATTTTGGAAACTAAATAGAAGTTTAAGTGAAATGAATTGTCATTTAGATAACAAGTAAAAGTGAGTGTTAAATAAAGAGGAAGAAAGACTTGAATGATTCATTTACTGTTAGAAAAAAATGAAGCTTTATAATTAACACTGGAAACTTGTTCTGAGTAACGATCTTAGAAGCAAAGCTGTCTTCTAAGGAAACATTTAGTATTTCAGTTTTGTATAAAAGGGAAAAGTAAAGACTCCTGGCCTTCCTTCTATGCTACTGTTCTTAAAATATGCTTGTTTTGAATTAAATGAAGAAAATTGCTCAATCTTTTCCCGAAATATTTGTTGTCATTGAAATTGTGAGATTTTGGCTGGCAAGTGTATGTTCTGATATGCCTTGAAGTTCTAGGTACTCTCAGAAGCTGAGTGCAGTAGTATTTTACTTCTGAATCATATTTATGAAAATAAAATTTACATGAAAATAAAATTTGAAAATGCAATGATTAGGAATAAAGTTTTTGTAAATAAAATTTGCCAAGTCGTTTATTATTGACCATAATGGTATTTAGCTAGTTCTTTGAGAATTTGCTCTTATTAACTTTCTAAGTGCTTGCAGGCCTTTCAGAGGAGAGGGAAGATAGAAAGTCAGCCAGTTATTATTTCTTACTCTTTTGAAAGGATTGTTGATATTAACAGATCTCAATTTTGTGGTCTTATAAGAAAGGCACAGAGGACATTTTACCAATTCAGCCCCCGAGCCATTTGCTATCATCTTTGTTTGCATATTGCTGGTTAAGTCAGCCTTTGAGTAAGCAAAGGCTGTATTTGCTTCTAATCTGGTCTGTGTGAAAAACCTAATGAAACCTTTTTGCTTTTAAAAAGATTTTCAAGAAAAAAATTTAAAGGTAGTGATTCTTAAGAGAACAATTAAGAGACGCACCAATAAGCAGCATGGTTAAGATTTTATTTGTTAAAGAGAGTAGAAGAATTTTGTTTTCTTAAAATTAAGAAGCTGGTGCAATTTAAATAGATAACCAGTCATATATTTCAATTTCTTATGTGCTAAAGACTTAAAAAGGCCTTCAAAGAGCAGGGAGAAGAAAAAAAAAGCAGAGAAACAAGGGAAGGCCAGAAAAACTTGAGTAGTCCCCTCCCCATTTTTTTTCTTCCATAAGGTTGAATGTAAGTTTAAATTGAATCATCAGAATTACATTCAGAATTACCAATTTACAGAGCTTTGGTGCTGAAGATCGTCCAACTGCCTCACTTTTATAGATGAGAAACAGCGGCCCAAAGAGGTCCTGTGACTTGCCCGAGGTCATGCAGTGCTTAATGGCAGGGCTTGGCAGTCTGGAGCTGCTCATGCTAGTCCACAACAAGGGATGCTTTGTTTGAAATGGTCTATATTTCCCTAAGAGCAAATAAAACTTTAATTAAGATGTTTGGTGATAATTTTGTGATAAGATGCAACCAAATAGATTAACCAGAGATTCTGAAAATGTACGTAGTTTCCTTTCTCATCAAAAAGATGATGCATTTACTTAATTTGTATAACAGGTTTTTTTTTTTCACTGTTGGAGTTTTTTGTTTGTGATATTGCTTGTTTAAGATGGCCCTAGGTGGAGATACAAGGAGTTGGGAATTTAATTGGAAACCTCTAGATACAAAGACAGGTTTATTTCTGCTTCAGTTTTACCTCATGTTCTTTTAGGAGGGCAAATATTGTTTAATATGATACCTTATCTATTAAAATGTGTGTGTGTAAAACTTTGCATGTGAGTTTACAAAATTCAGAGGTTTCCAAGCTTTAACATTATGCTTATCTTAAATTTGACCTTCTCCTCTGGGAAGGTAGCAATCTTATTCCACTTGTCTCTGTCCTTTCCTCCTCCTCCTTGTGAGAAAAGTACTTTTAGAATCTTCCGGGGAATACAACATTTTTGTCTATAAACTTTTTGGTGGTGTTTTATTGGGGTGGGTGGAAATTTACTTTAGATCTGCTTGTTCTTCAGGGCTGAAATTTGGATTTTTTTTTATTACTTTGCACATAACTGTTGAATTTCCTAAATTTCTGAGTTTTCTATCCCAGTTCAATATGAGATCCTTCATAGCGTGGCCATGATTATCCTAAGCAACAAGCAGCACAAGGGCTGGAAACATGGCTTTATCCGAATAAACTTACGTTCTTACTGGGAAAACAAGGCTTGTTAACAGGTGAAGTAAGTAAAGAATAGAACCAAACTGCTGACTGGGTAAATTCAGGTTCAGACTGCCTAGAGATAAGAGGACTGAAATTTAAAATACTCTATAGAGAGTGTATCTTGAAGGAATTAGGAGTATTTAAGGATAAATAGGATTTACCTAAGTTAAGAAGAGTATCTTCACCAGTAAGAATAAGAATATAAGCTCTTTGAGATCAGAGATGTTTTATTGTATTTTTCTGTCTTCAACTTTTCACAAAGTACCAAGCACATAGGAGTAGTAGGCAGATATTATTTGCTGCCTAAAACCTTTGGCCACTCTTTGTTGCCATCTTATTCAGTTGACCATCTGCTAAAGTTAGGGGTGACAAATCTCTAAGCAGCACGTGGCCCTCAGCTTAATTTCTGTCTCGTGTCTGTACTTTGTAGCTATTCACCAAAAAAAAAAAAAAAAAAAATTAACACCTACCTGGTAGTGTTACCTTTAAAGCTGTAATTGTCAACCTTTGGTGTAATAAAGAATCAACTGGCTTCAACTTAGATTCTGATTCATTAGGCCTAGGGTTGGGTTTAGTAGCTAGCATTTTTACTAAGTAGCCTAGATGATTATGATGCAGGTGCGTATAGGCCACGCTTTCAGAGAGTTTACAGGCTTAAGGCTGTGAAGAGCAATTAGTTTGCATTTTAATATTTGAATTTTTAGGCAGCAATGATGTTTTGAAGCCCACAGCCTCTAGTAAGGAAGGAAAGTGTCTAGGGCACTTCATTGTCAATGTTAGAACCTCTTTAGCCTCCTCTCCTTACCCCAGTTATCCCTTTCTTTAGTCTATTTTTTGCTCTTGTTCAACTGTGTGGCTCTCCCGCTTCCGTTTTCTGATTCTGTCTGCCCCAGACCCCACACCAACTACCATATTGACCATGATAGTGTTAATTAAAAAACCATGAGGTTTATATTTTTACAAAAGGAGACCCTTATTTCTCGTGAAGAGGTCTCACCCTGTTGTGGCCATTCTTGACAGGCTGGGAAACACTGCTCGGGCCACAAGCCGTGTTTCAAGGGAGTGACAAAAGGGAACAAGATTTTGTTCTGAGCAGGGTGTCTAAATATACATATTTAACATGCTATAGGGGGATCCATGAATATTTATAAAGAGAAAACGCACATGTATAATTGTACTTTACACCTCCCATCCTGTAATGACTGGGAACTCGGTTTCAAGTTGTTTTTTTCTGGGGTCCCGTTGGTCAAAAGGGGTCCATTCAGTTAGCAGAGGGGCTTAGGATTTTATTTCTAGTTCACGATATGTAATCAAACTGATTTTTGTTTTTTTAGTATAATTAGCCTCTTCTTTATCTCTCAGTGAACTCTTCCAGTGTTAGTTGTTTTAGTTCCAATTGCTGCTTCACAGATTCCCTCTATACCCCCTTATGCTTGAGGCTCTAGGAAAAACATCCCCTTTTGAAAACCCTTCTTTCTTGAGAAATACACTATTATTATTTGTAATTGCTTGACTTTGGGAGGAAGTAATTTCTTTAACCATGTGATGCTTGGATATGATTTTTGAGGCTTCTTTGGACATTTAACTGCATCGTTGCATATTTCTAGGTTTTGCCTAACATTACATCCCACCTAACAGGGCACAGTTAGGTGTTTGCTGACTCTTTTATGAGTGGAAAGAAGAGTCTCATCAGTTGAATTGTCTGAAAATAATCACTGCTTCCATCAGTTGGCCAGATTATTTCACTCCTTTACTTAGGAGCTGCTTCATATAAATGGTAGAGATTAAACTAGTAACATTATTGAGTCAACTCAAATGATTAGGGCAGTTTTCAACTCTCTGAACAATGTCTTCAATTAGTATGGAGAACTGACTAAAGAACTAAAGAGAAAGTTTTTTGTGTCTTGTCAAATGAGCTGTATACCATAGTAAAAGTGGCTGTTGAGCTATACTACAAATGTCTTTTCTGGTCATGATTCTAGGAACCCCCTCCCCCTCAGGAGATAAATAACTCATTGTGTGCTATTTGCTTTGTTGGCAGAGAGGGAGAAGTTATGCAGCTGAGCTTTGAATATACAAATTTCTATGCAGAAACATTTTGATTCCTTCTCTTCCAGGTATAAATAATAAAATGCAACTATAAACCATACAGTTTATTCTATAGTTTGCATGAAGATTGGTTTAAAAATTTTTATATTAAAAAGTTATCGAAGTGATATATGCATACTGTTTAAAATCTAATAGGATGGATGAGTCTATAATGCAAAGCAGCCCCCCTCTCTCTTTTCTTTTCTTTTTTAAGACTAGTCAAGTGCAGTAGTGAGAAGAGGGGACAGTAGTAGAACAAGGAGTTCAATCTGTAACTGACTGAACAATCAAGTGTGATAACTCACTATCTTCGGACCAGCCAATCCCTTCTCACTCTCAGTCCTGCTGCCTATAGGCAACTACTTCTTAGATAAGTTGATTTTGTTTTTTTAACTTGTGTTTTCTTTTTCCTTTTTTGTGGGAGGAGGACAAGGTCTTACTGTGTTGCCCAGACTTGAGTGCAGCGGCCCAATCACAGCTCCCTTTAGCTTCAAATGCCTGGTCTCAAGTGAGCTTCCCACACCTCAGTCTCCCAAGGAGCGGGGACTACAGGCATGCCAGGCTAATTTTTAAATTTTTAGTGGAGATGGGGTCTTGCTTTGTTGCCCAGGCTGGTCTTGAACTCCTGGCCTCCAGTGATCCTCATGCCTCAGCCTCCCAAAGTGCTAGGATTACAGGCATGAGCCACCACGCCCGGCCAGTGCTTTACTCTTTATCTTTTTTTATACTCTCAGAAATTATTGAGGCTCCCAAAGAGATGAAGTCTCACTCTGTCACCCAGGCTGGAGTTCAGCGTTGTGACCATAGCTCACTGCAACGTTGAACTCTTATGTTCAAGCAGTCCTCCAGCCACAGCCTCCTGAGTGCCACCATGCCCAGCTAATTTTGAAATTTTTTATTTTTATTTTTTGTGGAGACAGGATCTTGCTGTGTTGCCCAGATTGATATTGAAGTCCTGGCCTCAAGCAATCCTCCAGCCTAGGCCTCTCAAAGTGCTGGGATTATAGGCGTGAGCCACTACTCCTGGCCCCCAAAAGCTTTTGTTCATGTGGGTTACATTTATCAATATTTACCAATGTTAGAAATTAAAACTTGAAAAATATCAATATATAAAGATAATAAGCCAGTTACATGTTAACATAATTATTTTTATAAAAGACAAATATGTTTTCCAAAACAAAAACTGTGTTGAGAAGGGTACAAATCTTTTATCTTTGGCATCATGGAAAACAGCTATATTATCATATCTGCTTCTGCCTTAAATGTTGCAATATATGAAGAAAATTCAGCCTCACGCAGATGTTTAGTTGGAAAAAGGAGATGTATTTTAATAGCCACTTCAGCTAATTGTAGATCTGCTTTGATACTACACCAAAACTCAACAACAAATGCTAGCTGGCTTAAAGGTTAGTACAATGGAACTCTGAAATCCTGTTAATAAACTTTTTGTCCTCTGTAACACCAAAATCCATAGGTCTGTCTTGTACTTTGGATGGCTTTTTTTTTAATTAAGCAAGATTTTGTAACATTCATTGGTCATTTAGTATTCTAAATGTTGACATAATGTAAAAAAAATACCAGTCTCATCAGAAAAGTCTTTAAGTGTATTGGAAAGCCAATAAACTCAAAGTGTTGGAGGCAAGTTTTCCAAAATTCTAATTTTCAGCTGAAAGCTTGCATTTTATTATCGGTGGCAAATGCTGTCAATTGTTTCCCTTGAAGTGATGGACTCACTTTGTTTGTTTTGGGAAAATTTCTGCTGGATATCCAATTCTGAATAATTAGTTCTTTCAGGTAAAAATGGTCTATGAAAGAAGTAGCTAGTTTAGCTCACATCTTAAACAATAATAACTTAAATGCTTGGTGAAAGTGTTGGTTCTGAGCCTCAGTACTTCCATTTCGTTGGTGTCTTTGTGACCAAGAAGAGGGAAGTGAAAAGGCAGAAGAAGGCAATTACTGGCTTCTCTGCTAGTCTAGGGGATTTTTATACATTAACTTTAATTTTCACAGTGAGAAGACTTGGCAGTGGTACCACTTTTATATGCTTTATAGTAATAGGTGGCATGTGCCTTCAAATTAACTTCTTCCTATAGACTTAATTTCTCATTAAGCATTTTCTGATTCACGTTTTCCTATTGTGGTGTTCTTCCTAATTGAAAGATTTGAGTTGCTTTGAAGTTGAGTAGCTTCAAACTGAATTGAAGAAGTGAATGTTATAAGCAAGTTAGAAAGAGACTGTTGGGTTTAGACCCTCGGGCTTCCTGTTAAGACCTCCACAAAGGGCGTTTTTGAGGTGTATTATCTCTATTCCGCAGAAGGACACAACCCTTTTTGTGAAAGGCATTATGGAAGATAGGCTGCTTGGAGCATCTGAGATATTTCTCTTTGTCATAATGGAAGCCTAATAATAATCGTGACTTGTCTCTCGTGAGGTTTAACATTTTTCTAAGCACTAAGTTCGAGGGAATGTTGATGTTTAAAATTCCTTTTCAAATAGCCATTGTGTTTATTCAAAGTTTTATGTCTTAAATAAACTTGTTAAAGTATGCTAGAAAAATATATACAGTATACTATATATATATAAGGTTTTAAAATATACTACACAAAACATATAAAGTATAAAAAGTTAATACAAAGATTTTAGATTTAAATTAGAATAATTAAAATTAATGTTACATGTGTTAATTTGTATTTAAATATAAGATATACTGTGTAAATCATTTTATTCAAAATGTTTTTATGATGTGAACATTGTAAGCTGGACATTATATTTGATCCTTTGATCTACAGATCAGAGACAAAATTGTATGTTGTTATAAGATAATTTACAACCTGTTACTCTTGGGAATAAACTAAAAGGAAGATGTAGTACTCATCTGCCCTTGGTAGACTAGAACATTTGCACACCATTGTTAGTGTATTGATTGTCGGGGTAGGTGGTGGGCACTAGGTTCTCTGTAGCTTCCTCTAGACTTTTCGCACCTTTTAGGTTTATTTGGCCAAACACCAGAGCCAGAGACCAGGAGAAGGGAGTTAATGCATAAGGAAATGGACAAGTTCTTCTTCCTTCAGGGTTCAGGGAGCAAATTGTTCCTTATTCCCTAGATATTGGGGATAATTGAGCTAATATATTTACAAATAAGAGCAGAAATATACTGAAGATATGCCAGGAAGGCACTAATAACTCTTAAACTCTTGAAAAGAATGAGCTAGATCCTTCCATTTGAAAAATACTGGGTAAAAATAAAATTGTTTTTCCAAGCCACTCATTTAAGAAATGTTACTTTAGGATCCTAGTGCCATGCTTCAAGCTGATTATCAGGTGTTTGTTAAGTTCGTTTAGGAAAGAGATGTCACAAGGAATCTCAAGATGGGCTTATGTGCAGTAAAATTTGAAGAGTCATTTTGGACACTAACCTAGAGTAGAATAGCACTAAAGCCTGGTGCAACTCTAGTTGTCGTAGGTTATACTTTTATAATTTAGGTAAGAATTGACCACTGTGAATGGATAAGATAGTTGTATTTTGCCCAAGTTTATATAGAGTGTGAACCATATAAGTAAAGAATTGAGGACACTCTTAAGGATTTTTAGTCTGGGAGGCAGCTAGGCATGATAAAAAGTGAGCACCTCTGTTTCAGCTATAATTAATTGGAAGTTTGCTTAAAATGAAGAGAAGCAGGCAGGATTCATTCAGCTGTTGAGAATAGAGTTCTACTTGGTTTGTCTATAGTTGGTAGTTGAATGTATATGAGCCAGGTTTTGGATATGTAGGGAAGTGAGCAAGGGAGTGGAGATAGTTTGGTGGGGGACACAAAGCATAATCGGGGAAGAGTGCTGAAAAGATGCCATGGTAAGTCAGTTGCTTGAAGGTTTTTGTTTTGTTTTTTTGCAGTAGTTGTCTTTTTTGATAGGTAAAGGCAGGGATGGGGATGGGATCATATCAAGGCAGTCAAGTGTTCTCATGTAAACAGTTGGGTAAAATAGTTAGAGGGCTTACTCTATTGTTAAGGCATTTGATTTTTTTCCTCAAGTCATTGTGGTTTTCAAATCTTAATTTATATGGTGTTTGCTCCTAAGAATACTTCTTCAAAAGTATTGAGCTTTTGTGTGCATATTAAATTTTAGATCCCAGCACCCAAACAATTTTTTATTAGCTCTGTTTTCATAAACACTCTTCACCATTCATATGCTTCTGATGCCATACTTAGATATATTTTCATATAAACTACTGGGCTATTTATAAAACAAGACATAAAAATGTAGCAGAGAAGGCAGGAAATACTTGACATTTGTATGCCGTATCTTATTCTCTGCTTCCTGTCAGTTAAACCACGATGAGAGGAACAGAGACACAGATGTACAATTGCTGCTTTAATTTCCCATCGGGGAGACCAGTTAAGCATAAAGCTTGTTTCATTAAACTTTTTACATTTGTTGATTCTGAGGATGTTGTAGGCTTGTTTTAGATCATATGGATTATATATGTATTTCCTGGTCACAATTAGATGTTTGATATAAGACCTAGTAGGAAAATATAACTTTTACATATTTAAAAAGTATTTACTTTTGTGACATTTTTATAGGCCATAAAAGATTGGCATATTAATTTGTATATATGGTATAAATCCACTATGAAATGATAAGCTACAATATTTTGATCTTGAAATTTTAGTATCTAAGCATTATTTTTATATATTGGTATATCAGGATTGTTTAAAACTTCTAAAGCATTTCAGTACAACTTTAAGATGAAAGGTGAAACAACTTAAGATGAAAGATGAAATAGAAGGTCATAAAGGTTGACTTATCCAAGAAAATATAGTTCATAAATGACCGAACTAGAACTTGAGTGCAGGCTTCTGATGCTAGATCTTATGTCCCTAATGTTAGGAAAAAGTTTGTTTTCATTAAATTATTGTTCTAGCTATTTTCCAGTGACTTTAACTTTTAGGGTTACCTTTGCTTGTTCTACTTACGACCCGCCCCCCCGTCATTCCCCTCCCGTCCTCTGTACTTGGGAAAAAATAGATACTACTTGTCCCTAAAGAAATAGTCCACGTGGCACTTTCTTGTGAAGTTTTTTCAGGTTCTCACAGGTATTTATCCCTTTCTATTCCTTCATCACTTCATTGACTTATTTATTGTTTTGTTGTTTCTGTTTACACATATTTTGCATTTTAGGTGATGAGCTACTTCAGGGCAAGGATCATGTCTTGTACCTAGCACATAATAAATTTCTTAAATACTTCTTAGGGGAACAAATACATGCATGATACTTTTCTTCATTCTGGAATCAACAGGTTGATTAAAGAACTATAATGCACTTTTCTGTAAGTTGCTGTTATGGTTTATTTATAAGAAATAATTTATTATAGTTTCAGCCTCTCTCCATGCAAATTGTTTTTGGTATTTAATGGAGATCAAGTATCTTAGTGAAATTGTTAGTGTTTCTACCCTAGTTAAAAGTGGTGATTATATATTGGTCCACTAAAAAATGTAACTGCAAATAGCTTAGTTATCTTGGATTACTAAGCATTAAAAATCTTTTACTTTTGGCTTTAAATTAATCTGGAAAAAATGTCTGGCTCTTTGTTATAGTCCAAATTTCTCCACTGAACAGAGGGAGTGATTATCTTTACCACTTTTTGCTTCTGTTGTCTCTAAGTTTACTGTGCCTCAGTGATTTTTGGCATGTAAATTGCAGTCTTATTATCAACTGAGCAAGACTTTTCACAAGTACAACTTTAGTTAAGACCTACCTATTCTAGGAATGTGTTATAAAGTTCATGTATTAACAGTTTTTCCAGCTGAAAATTGATACAGGTTATTATCATTAAAAAAAAATCAAAGTCAAATCTAAGGATTCAAGTCTGCTTTTTAAAGATTAAAGGAAGAGTTATGAAGCTGTATGAGTTTCATTTTTTTTTTTTCTTTTTTGAGACAGTCTCACTCTGTTGCCTGGGCTAGAGTGAGTGCCGTGGCATCAGCCTGGCTCACAGCAACCTCAAACTCCTGGGCTCAAGCAATCCTTCTGCCTCAGCCTCCCAAGTAGCTGGGACTACAGGCATGTGCCACCATGCCCGGCTAATTTTTTCTATATATATATTTAGTTGGCCAATTAATTTCTTTCTATTTTTAGTAGAGACAGGTCTCGCTCTTGCTCAGGCTGGTTTCGAACTCCGGACCTT
>CAUYRT010031341.1:0-16852 GCA_963574885.1 Lepilemur ruficaudatus
CAAAACATTTCTATGACTCATTTTATGGTGATTTTGCTTTATTGTGGTATCTGGAACTGAACTCACAATATTTCTGAGATGTGTCTGTACTTGATACTAAGTCCTACCTCCTGGAACCTGTGGAGAATGGAAGATATTCTCTGAGTATTTTTACTCCCTTGATCTTAGCTCTCTAAGTCCCTCGGCCCTAGGGACCCACTGGGCAGCCATTTTCTCTTTGGTTTTTATTGTGTTTGTTTCTTTGATCTGTGGGCTACAGAATCAATGTGGTGTTGGCAGGCATGAAAGCAATATTAATATCCCAGTGAACTTTGAAAAAAATGTATAGAAGGAAATTAGATAAATAAAACAAAGTAAATTTACTCCACACAAAACTTTAATCCAATGTATAATAATTATTATTAACTTAAATAATATTAAAGTTGCAAAAAATATCTTCTCCCATAACCAACCCTTACCTGACATTCTCCAGGGATCATTTGCCTGCTTTAACTGGAATATTACCTACTCCTCGATAGCCATATATTTTTTAGATTCCATAATTAACAAAATTGAGAACAATTTTTTAAAAATGGTCATGTGTTTCAGAGCATTTAAGTACCTAGATAAGCAAGGCTAGGCTGGCTTCGCTGAGTTCCAAAGCCTCATTTTGCTCTAGTTCGTTATTTAGCACCTTCGGGTTACATGCTTGCTTGCTGCATCCAGATATAACCCTTCCTACTAATTGGAGAATCAGCCACTTGTCACGTATTTTACTATCCTGCCAGCATTAGACATGTGGAAGAGTCTTCTCAGATCTATCATAAACAGGGAGCCAAGGAGGAATAAAAAATAATAATTATCTCATAGCAAGCACTGTTGTTTCCCAGCCTCTGGGATGGCATTTACATGAGAACTGACTTCTGTTCCTTCCCCAAATTGTTGTTCCTTCCTCCAAGTTGCCATCTGCTTCTGTTCCTACAGTTCAACTCCTCCTCAATTAACCTTTGTTTTCTTCAAGTCATTCTCTAAGTCAGAGTACTCATTTACTACTGCTGCTTTAACGAACTACTACAAACTTTTTGACTTAAAACAACACATATTTATCAACTTACAGCTCTGTAGGATAGTCCAGCACACGTCTCCCTGGGCTAATACGAGGGTGTTGACAGGGCTGCAATCATTTCTGGATGCACTAGGAGAGAATCCTTTTCTGGGCTTTTCCAATTTCTAGATTTTGCCCACATTTCTTGGCTCATGGCTCCTTCCTCCATCTTCAAAGCCAGCAACATCGCCTCTGCCTGATCATTGCTCTGGACTCTCTTGTCACAGCTGAGGAGGTTCTCAGCTTTTAAGGAGCCATATGATTAGATTAGACCCACCTGGATCATGAAGGCTTATTTCCCCATCTCAAGGTCCTTAATCTTAGTCACACCTGCAATGCTCCTTTTGCCATGGAAGGTATCATTTGTACAGGTTCTGGGGATTAGGGCATAGATACCTTTGGGGGTCATTATGTTGCCTGTTGCAGCTGGCTCCCAGCCATTCCCTTCTCCCTGCTTGTACTTCACTACCTGGTAGATCCCTATATACATGGAAACGCCTTACCTCCATCTCCTATTCCCTGTCAGGGACCAAAGGCAGATTTCCCCCAGAAGGCAGGCTTCCAGATCATTGGTCCATGTTTTCTTTGACATGCATAGTTTCAGGAAGCAGACTCAGATGGAGATTTCTGTGCAGGAGGTTTACTGGGAAATGCTCTTGAGATCCACATGCTTCTGTGTGGAGGGAGGAAAGGAGGCAGGATTGGGCTGACGGGAAAAGATGAACTTACTACAATCACAACAAGGTTCTCATCCAACTAACAGGGAGCTCCCTGCTGGAATGGCCTTTCTGAACTGCCTTCCAGCTGCGGTTCTTCGCACAGGGTACATCCTCTCCACGGATGCCAGCTGTTCCTGGGGACGGGGGCATGACCCCAGGCTAGGCACAGAAACCCACTGTGAGGGGTCAGGCCCCAACACTCCCAGCCATGAATGTTTTGGAGAATGAGTGTCTTGGTCCCTAAGGGTGAGGGATGGGCATCAAAATCAGGGAACAAAGACAAAAGACTGGGGCCAGGAAAACAAGATGAAAGATTTGGGAGCAAATGGAGGTGGGACAGCCTAGTAAGTACTTCCTATATGAATCACTTCTTGCTACTGTTGTGTGTATGGGCCTGTGCAAGATGTCAGGCTTAACTGTCAGGAAAGAAACCGGGTAATGATCTCATCCCTGCTACTTCCCTCTTACTTTGTATGGTTTCTGTCTCATCTTTTATCGTTAGTCTAATAAGCCTGGGTACGTGTATATGCGTGTATTTTATGGTAAGCCACTGTAAATTCGCCCTTAATGTAGAAATGTTATAAAACATAAACCATCCTATTTGTGTGTGTCTATACACACACACATGCTCGATAAATTCTTGTGGTTATTTTGGGTGGGAAGTGTCCTCACAGGTAGTTTTGGGGTAACTAAAAGTCTAGTCCAAAGTTGCTTTTGTTTAAAGAAAAAAAAAAACTGAAAATGAAGAACCTAGTTCTTAAGTAACTACTAGAATTAAAATAAGCTTGCAAAATTTATTTTTCATGTATAAGTCCAGAAAATTTTAATAAATTTAATAATTAAAAAATGTAGAAAGGGAAAATTGTCCCTAATCTGGCCTGGGACAGATCTTTTAAATCACAACCTCCTTCTGGGAAGAAATTAGCACTTCTGATAAACTGCTTAAGCAATTTTCAGATAAACTTTTAATGGTATTAAGACCTCTTCTGGGAAACCAGTTGTCATCTCACTCCACTGAATGATAGTCAAGAGTTCAGTAAACTTTGGCCAGACATCTTTTTTTTTCCTCTTCACTAAAAAAGTTATCTACCATCAAGAGAAAAAGCTTCAAATTGTCTAATTTAGGATCTTTTCCCTTTTAACAATTTGGAAATAAAATTCGATCAGTGTATGTAATTAAATTTTTTGAAAAAAGTCTTTTTTAAATAAGAGGTACTTAATTAATATTAGGTACCATTTAGAAACATAACATCCTTAAACATTTTAAGCTATAGTTGTGAATTTAACATATGTGATTTCATTTATTAAATATAATATTTACGATGGCTGAAAATTTTTGAGTACTTATATAATCCTGATAAATTTACTAAATTCAATTTAAAAATAGAATAAATCTATATCAATAAATGTTCTAATACTATACATAAACTTACTGAGATTTCAAGTTAAGATCTCAAGTTCAAATAAATTGCACACTTGCATGTTTTAAACTGGAGTCACAAGCCTGACCTCTTATTTTAATATGCCAAATTCTTCAAAACATTTCAGATATTTTAAAATACCAAATAGGTACAGTTTGCTTAAAAACAATAGCAAAATAATAATAATATCATGGATATGATTTTCGTAAACATTTTGATACTTAATTCTAAATCATCCCAGGGCTAAAAAAAAAAAAAAAGTGCTACACATAATGAAACAATTATGACAGCCAACACGCTTTTGTAGGTTACCTTCCCATTTCTGGTTCTTAAACCCGAAATTTGCTTTTTGATGAATAATGGCAAAAACCCCCAAAATAATAAAATAGATCAGAGTATATTGGCCAAGAAGCAATGGATCATTATCTGGGATTCTGATGGCACTCCCCCCGTGTCTATATGTAGGATCCAACAGAACCCTCCTAACTGAAAGTGGGCAGACATTTGGAGCATGTTCTTAGACTTCAGTCATATCATTACCAAACTTTCAAATGAAACAAGAGTCTATGTTCCCCACTGAGGAATCATTAGTACATTCCATTTGATTTTGCATTTTTCCTAGGGAAATATCTCTTCATTCCAGGTCTAAAGACCCATTAGCTTGAAGGAGTTTCACATTATCTCAGTATCATATAGATTTAGCAGAGATTACAATGATATACAAATGGCTGCATATGTCTCCCTTGGATCTGTATGATTATTAAATCACAGTTTCCAGAGTCATACTGTGGACATTGTTCTTTCTCTAAGCTCTTGAATTTCTTGCTTCCCTTGACTGAAAACAGTGTCAACAAGCCTTATGTTCCTCTCCACAAAGTGAGAATGTTATTCAACTCACGAGTTTGTTGTAAACACTTAATATTTGCAAAATGTGTTTGTAATAAAATTAGTATCGTATTTTTTTTTACCACAACTACTAACTACCCTTTATTGAGTTTTCATTATAGCCAGATACTACAATAGGGCTTTAGATTACTCGATTAAATCTCCAAACAATGCTATGTAATAGAAAATAGTAACCTCTACTTCAGAATCAGCACTTTGAGAGCCTAAGTAATATGCTCATGGTTGTTGATACTAGTGCAACCAGAATTTAAAGCTAGATATGAAGGGCTGTAAGGATGGCTCCTTCTACTTCTATTCTATATGAGCAATGATTTTTTTAAAAAGGAGTCTTACACTGTAAGTGCTCTAGGCCACTAGGCAAGTAGTGATCAGGAATCAATCTAGACTGCGGCATCCAAGTCTTGTTATAGAGGTGGTCCACAATTTCATTTACCATCCTTTTATCTTCTAACTCCCACAAATGGCCTTTTATTATTATTTTGCTGTTTTATCTTTGCAAGGTTTATATTTAATAACTATATAATAAGCTGTTCCAAGACCAGGAATATACTTTACATTGTTTGGGACTCCTTGCTGACATGCAAAATCATTCCATATACATGGTAGATGCTAAGAAAGTAGCTGTTGAATAAATGGGGCAAACAGTTAAAAAGAGGACCATGTATTTACGTTATTTAGTACTTCAAGCAGAAGAGATATTTTATGGGGAAAGAAAATAAATCCTTAAAAATTTTATTTTTTCTTAATTCTGCTCTACCCCAGGCATTGTTTAGTTCTATACACTAGGCATTAGTTCTGTAATACACTCGATATTTACACATAATTTATTTATACAAGCCTTTCAATAACCTACCAAGACAGGCTGGATTACCATTATTTATCATTGCTGTTGTGACACTAAAGAAGTTAAGAGACTTGTGAAAGGATAAAGATCAAGTAAGTGGCAGGACCAGACTTTGGAATCTGGTGTGTCTGATTTCACTAATGAAAGAAAAGATCCTTTCTCTTAATCATAAAGTGAGTACTGAAAGCTGCTTACTGTTGAAATTACTTCCTACCTAACTACTGAATGTTCTTATTAGAACACTTTGACAAAGTTCTTGTATTCCTCAACTAAGTTGATTTAAACGTAATACCCTCATACTGGATCGGCCGTTTGAGAAAATGTGAAATGTGACAAATTGATCTCAATGATCTCCCACCCCACTTTTGGTGGACACCCTTCACCCTCTAAGCACCTATCACTCAGTGGTTCCTCAGAGTTTTCCGGTGATACCATTCACATCCTTCTTAAACAGGTCTAGGGTAGAACTTTACTGATACATCATTCTCAACATGATTGAAATTGAACTCACCGTCTTCTCAACTGCCCCAAATAAACCTTGTTTCTCCTCTTTCTCTTTTGTCCTCTCTCACATACCTTACTGTGCATTCATTTGCTCTATGCGGACTATCTCCTCCCCTCAAGTTCCCACCTCTAATCAATCACCAAATTGTCTTGATTCTACCTCCTACCGTCCTTAGAATTTGTTCGTTTTACTCCATTCCCATAGTTAGAATCACAGTTCACTCAATATCTTCTTTTTCCTTGGATTAATAAAAATGCATCTCATATATTTCTCTGTCTTGGGTCATGCCATTTGAGTTTTTTACATTGCAGGCGAAAATATCTTCTAAAAGGCAAACATGTTCTGATTGTGTCCCTTTTTAAAACTGTCACTATATCCAAGAATTCAGGGGCAAAATATGTATCTGGCTCTGATACACTTTCAAGCTTTATATTACACCGTTCACTTCTTCCTCCAAACTATTCTTAAGCCTGAATTAACCACATTTTCTCTTGCTTTGTGGCATTAGCCTTGCTCTGCTTAGAAAACGTTTCACATGCCTTATCTCCCCGTTACTTTCTACGCATCCTTCAAATTCTCAGGTAAGTAATGACTTGCTAATGAAATCCTTGCTGATGGTATGATCTTAATCTCCTCTGTTAGGATTATATGCACTATCTAAATACTCTCATGGTAAAATTAAGGACTCCCTTACTTGTGCTTCCATTGCAATTTTGTACTTCTCTGTTTTCATCCCATTCATTGTATTGGTTCCCATATACTGAGTATCGGACACAGGTCTGGAACATAGTAGGCATTCATAGAATGTTCCCTGGCAGTATTAAACTCGTTCATCACATTTATTATTCACTTAATGTAAGGAAACTTCAGATAGCTGAAACACAAATTTTTAATAAGTCCTTCCTACATTAGAAATTATAAATGTAAAGCAAAAATGAAAAAATAATAAATCACGCTAACTAAAAGTAGAACATTAGGCTTACATGAATTTGAACAGTATGAGGAAATTAATAAGATTAATGTAGAAATGTTTTTAATAAAATTGTGCTAAGTGAATAGAGGAGTAGTTAATGAAAAACATATTTATAAAATTCTTATATGACATATGGTATATATTTTACTTTCCTTCTATTTCTATCTCATTTTAGAACATAGCCGAGTGTTCTATTGGATGGCCTTTTGGATCAATTTGATTAATTTAAACAAGTGGGATACTGAAATTTAGACTACAAAAGGAAATATTGAAGTTAAAGATAACAGAGAAAGAGTTATAAAACAGCACAGTTGGTGCAAGTGGGGGAATACAAAATGCTCAGCCAGAATAAAAAGTTCATTTGTTTGACATTGTGGCATGTGTCTGTCACTGTATTTATCATCTCTCTAAAAACACAAAAGTCAACATAGGTTTATTGAATTTTATATTGAGTGGGTGGGATGCAAATGTTAATATAAGTATTCTACAGGAAACTTCTGGTGGGTAACACAGGTTTCAGCATTTTTTTTCTCTTATCTTTTTTTTTAATTTCAAAGTATTATAGGATACAAATATTTTTGGTTACATGGATCGCTTTTATAATGCTTGAGTCATAGTTATAAGAGTGCCCGTCACCCAGATATTGTTCACTGTACCCATTAGGTAGGTTTTTACCTATCCCCTCCTCTCCATTCTTCCCTGGTTGATTTCCATTGAGTTTTACTTCCCCCCATACACATGTGTACTCATCAGTTAGTTCCAATTTACTAGTGAGTACATGTGGTGTTTGTTTTTCCCTTCTTGAGATACCTCAGTTAGGATAATGGTCTCCAGTTTCATCCATATTGTTGCATAAGGAATTAAGTCATCCTTCTTCATGGCTGAGTAGTATTCCATGGTCTACATATGCCACATTTTGTTAATACACTTATGAATTGATGGGCGTTTGGGTTGATTCCACATCTTCACAATCGTGAATTGTGCTTAAATAAACATTCTAATGCAGGAGTCTTTCTGATAAAATGACTTCTTTTCCTTTGGGTAAATACCCAGTAGTGGGATTGCAGGATCAAGTGTTAGGTCTACTTTTAGTTCTCTGAGGAATCTCCGTATAGTTTTTCATTCAGGTTGTATTAATTTGCAGTCCCACCAACAGTGTGTAAGCGTTCCTTTCTCTCTGGATCCACCCCAGCATCTATTGTTCTGGGGCTTTTTAATAAAGGCCATGGCCATTCTGCCTGGGATCAGGTGATATCTCATTGTGGTTTTAATGTGCATTTCCCTGATGATTAGTGATGCTGAGCATTTTTTCTTATGTTTATTGGCCGTTTGTTTATCTTCTTTTGAAAACTTCTGTTTTTTGTCTTTTGCCCACTTTTTAATGAGGTTGTTTGATTTTTTTCTTATTGATTTGCTTGAGTTCTTTGTAGATTCTGGTTATCAGCATTGTTTTGACCAGTTTGATAATAGGGTTTTTGTTTGTTTGTTTTTGTTTTGTTTTGCTTTTGTCGTGCAGCAAACTTTTACTCAATATTGGTAACATATTTTATTTACATGCCCTGAAACCTTCACAAATGACTCAGTTATAGATCAGTAATTCATGCTTTTTTATTCTTCAATTTTATTACCTGAACTTACTCTTCTAAGCATCGTTTTATGTTTCTAGTTAAATGTAAGTGAAAATTGATTGGAGTATTTCTCAACGGAATTTTATCTTTATTTCATCATAATTGCTTCATATTTGAATAATGACAGATGAACTGCCTCATTCAATTGCAGTTTTAAGGCTTTGAAGTCACAATAACAGCACAGGATTTAAATCCTCAAGCCATTATTATAGCAGAAAAGACATTGGGGAAAATGAAAACTTATGGTGCTATAATTTGCTGGGAGAAAAAAAAAAGATTCCAATGGTTAAAACATATTATTTCCCGGACAATTTCTAACCTAGGACATTATGGCACAAGAGTGAGCTGGACAGTTACATCATGGTCCCACCTTCCTAAATTACTTCTAGGGCAGTATTTTACAAATACTGAGCCAAAAATTCACAATGCAAGTAAATGACACCACAATTATTTTGCTTCAGGATGAAGCATTATCTGAGTAGCATTTATGATTCTATTCAGGAACAATTCAGTATTTCACCAACAGAGAGTTAGTTTATCAGATCTTTTTCTTTTTTCTCTGACATTTGCATCAAGAGCTGAGTACTTGTTAATACTCTGAGGTAGGCATTTCAAAGTTCTCTTTGTCTTCATATTCAGTTTTAAGTAGTGAATCAAACAATACGTAAAGGCTAAAAGTAAAACACAGATCTTGCATTTAAAATTTCATTATATATAGCTGATGTATTTGGTGGTGGCTGACTGATACATATAGCACTTTCATTTCTTGATTAAGATGCTATATTTATACCAATGTGGTATCAAAAGTTTTTCAAGCTCTCAATATACAGTGGTATGAGATGCAAAATAAACAATAAATGAAAACGTGAAAAGCATAATTAGAGTGATTCAGAGTACACAAAAGAATATACTTAAGAGAGAATATTTATAAAGGATTACAATGAATAATATGAACATGAAAACAGCTCCCATTTGAAATTATATAATAGAAAGACTTTCTTTTAATGGAGATTTTCTTCAGTCATTTATTAAAGCAGGTTGAGAAGCTAAATAGGTCAGTAACTTTCTGTAAGAATGAAACCATATAGAATGAAATTAATTACATACATTATAAAAATTCTATTTTATATTAATACTAAATTTTCTGAAGGGAAAAAACCCACTAAATATCATTTTCCAGGCTAATGGCATTACATCATTTAATATTTCTTCCAAAAAGCATCATAGAACTATAAATGAAGCACCCGTGGTGCAGCCAAACACCTATTTCTGTAATTGCACAGATGTTGCAATCTCCATGCTAATGGAGTCTGTTTAAACTCTCAAACTTTGCTTGTTTACTTCTTAATGCTGTTTAACTTCTCAAATGTCCTGCCATTTGGGCTCTAGAGGAAGTGAGATTATTTGAGTGCTCAATCTATGCACCCAGTCAACTTCTCCACTTTGCTGTGGACTGTTTAGGAGACCACTGTTGTTTTCTGGGTCTTGAGAATGAATCTATAACTTAAGGAAAAAAACATGTAACATACCATGGCAAAGCCCATATGCATACACACTTGATTGAGTATTAGTTATTTTCCCAAGATATTTTTATGTTTTATTTTATTTTTTCTCATCCTGTCCTTCTTCAATCATTTTAGATTCTGGCCTGAGTTGAGGAGACCTTTGTTTGGTATATTTTATCTTTGAATTTAATTTGGTCAAGATGCATCAGGTTGATTGATTAATTCCAGATTCCATGACTTAATTTATAGTGAGTCAGATTACCATCTGCCAGCTTCTCTCTCTTGAATTTTTTTCTTTAAAAAAGATCAGGCACTTAAGAGTAGAAGTTAGTACCAATTGGAGTCTAGAGATGGGCAAGAAGGAAGATGAAGAAAAACTGTATGGGAATATATCAAAGTCCGATTGCCTTTCTGTGCCCAAAATGCACAAGTTGATAGCTGGCATCACAGACCTAGGGAAAAACACTCCTCTTCCCCACTTACGTCCTAAATCTGCTCTTAACATTTGCAGAGCCTAGAGCAAGAGTATGAATAGAGAGCCTTATACCATATTGCCAAATATTTAAAAGTTGTAAAACAAACTGTGGATAAAACATAGTTCTATCTTCATACCTTGACATATATTCTTTTATAATGAAGTGGAAAACTAAATTCCAAGTTAGAATTATTGCACTTCTGGGAATCTACTCAGAAATGAGGGTGCAGGACAACAGTGCCCCTGCCCTCGGTCCTCAGTGTGAGCTCTGCTCTCTCTTCCCATCCTGGGCTCTGTCCCACAGCTCGAGGGACCTCACTGACATGAATGTCCAAGCTTCATTCACCTCTTCTTCTGAAGCAGCTATCTCTGATTCAACTCTGAGGCCTGCTGGTACCCACAGCCTGGCAGAGTGGCCTGCCCTTGGAAAGATAGTTTCAGGGAATGGGCTTTTCTAAGATCTGGATGCAGGCTCTGGGCTCTTTGGGTAAGAAATTTCTAAATCTCCAGTACCTGCCAATGTTTAGAGGGACAGAGACGTGAACTCCAGCTAAGCACATGTCCCTGATTCTGAGGACTCCTTGCCTTGTTGAAAGGAAAATGGCCAGAAAAAACCTGGAGCAAGGCCCTCTAAAATGTGGGTCTCATTTCAAGGCAGGGGCTCCACTTGTGTCAGAAGCATGTTAAAGAAGCAGCCACCTAAAGTCATTTATATTAAAATGTGAACAGCCAATGATACTAATCTTTCAGGAGGGTTGAAATATCTTTCTAGTTGCAGAAACAAAAGAGGTCACCATCTTTGCATTTTAAAGATCCATTTGTAATGTGGTTGTTCGAAACTTGGAAGGTGAAAAGTGGCAATTCTGTTGTCAGGTGGGTCAGCAAGAGTCAGCTTAGTTTACAACATAGTTGAAATACTATTGAAAAGAAAATGGGAGATGACACTAACCTTGGCAACACTAAATACATTACATACAGAAACATAAAAGGAAAGAAAACCCAGATGCCTTTTAGTTTCCTGTAATTCTTCATAAAATTTGAAACCTTTCAGTATTCCCTTTTCATCGTAACTTTGTTCGCTAATGTCTCCATTCAGATCAGAGTCTCCTTAAATCAAGAAACGTTGTAATTCAAGAAAAGAGCTTGGAGAGCACCATGTGGGCCTTATATTGTTTTGTCAGTTGGAATCTGGAGCTTTGCCTGCTGGCAGGGCTGGCACCAAGCTAGCATGGGTGCAGGGCTATATCTGCTGTTTATGGGCTATATCTACTAATGATCAGTCAATGTCTATGTCTTGCCAATATTTAAATATTTTGGCTATCACCCTTATTCATTGGATCTCTTTATTGCCTTTGGGAGAAATGAAAGAAGTAAATTACCTGAGACACAATCTCAAACAAGCCACACACTAGAAAATGGGAAATATATTTTAAATATAGTAAAATCTTGCAATAAGTCAGAATCAGATGTAAAACGAATGGTATTAGTCCCCCACTATTCAGCTTTTCATTATGAAGTGGGCTAACTTTCTTTCATCTTTTGAGGAAGGTGGGTAGAAGGCAAGCGCAGGAAGCACTGACTCAGAAAACAAAATGTGTTCTACATTTGCAGTACATTTTTCTGCCTAAATCTCCCCAGATTTGGCTGATGGAAGTAACCAAGTCTCCAACTAACTACAGCACCATGTACCTGTGAAATTTCTGAATTTATGGTCTCTGCACAGGAAGTCCAAGGCAGCCACAAAACCCGCAATGGTCCCCATCTATATTTAACCTGATGTAAACAAGTGCCACAAGGTGGCACCAAACCACAGACGAAACCAACACCCATTTAGATTCTTTAGGTAGATGGATCTCCCGGAACTTGTCAGCCCCTGTCATTTCATGAACCACATAATAATATAATCCTGGATTTTGCATGGGTTTTTTTTATTGTTTGGGTCCTATTTCTCCTGTCTTAGAGTTATTTTACTCTACAAATAAATAAAACAAGAAAGAAATGAGATGGAGACAATCAGTAAAGTCAAATGGGAAAGTTTGGATAATAAGATGTGGAAGAGACACAGCAAGTTTGAGTTTGGACAGGAGAAATGTCTACTCACTATGAAGGATGCCTATATGCAATTCTACAAACCAGAGAAAGATTTGGTTACGTCTTCCCATATTGGGAGCATTTTCTTACTGATTGACATTGCTCTGTATTAGCCAATATCTCAAGAAGTAAGGTTATCCCTAAATTAAGTGAAATAATAAAAATAACCACAGTCCATCCATCAGAATGATATTCGTTAACACAGATTGTATAACAAACTTTTTTGATGGCTATCCTTTGATTTAAGAATAAAGGATGAGTAGCCAGGAATAACAAGATCTCAAACACATATAGGTAAGCTCTAGGCACACGGAGCTATTTTTTAATTAGTTATGTAGGTTTTACTTGTCTATAGTTGAAGACAGAGTATCTTGCTAGACTGTGTGATCCATAAAGCAAAAAATAACAGCAATCAAATTGTTTAAAATTAATACAGTTTGATTAAGAAATTAATTAATATAGTATTTAGCCTTTATTTTGAAGACAAGAAACAGTGACTTAATCAATGACCATTTTCCCCTTCTTCCTATAAAACAGAATCCTAATTTTCTTTTTGGCTATCAGTGTGCCCAATTAAGAGACAAGATTTACAAACTTTTTTTTTTTTTTTTTTTGGCTAATAGTAGTGAAAGTGATAAAAGAAAATTGTTAAGTGGAACATTTGAGAGAATGCCTTTTTTTTTTTTTTTTTTTTTAGACAGAGTCTCACTCTGTTGCCCAGGCTAGAGTGTCATGCCTCAGCTTAGCTCACAGCAACCTCAAAGTCCTGGGCTCAAGCAATCCTTCTGCCTCAGCCTCCCAAGTAGCTGGAACTACAGGCATGTGCCATCATGCCCGGCTAATTTTTTCTATATATTTTTAGTTGGCCAATTAATTTCTTTCTACTTTTAGTAGAGACAGGGTTTTGCTCTTGCTCAGGCTGGTTTCGAACTCCTGACTTTGAGCAATCCACCCGCCTCGGCCTCCCAGAGTGGTAGGTTTACAGGCGTGAGCCACCATGCCCAGCAGAGAGAATGCTTTTTTGATTATCCACCTTTTATGCTTCAAGCTCAGACATAAAGGCAGGAGCTAAAGCAGCCATTTTGAGACATGAGAGGAAAGCTAAGAGTCATACATACCTAGAACCTTGCCATTCTAAACAGTTGAATCTGTGCCAGCAACTACCTAGTGTTAGATTTCTCATTATATAAGAAAAACAAGCCCTTATGTGTCTAGCCATTGATATTTTGGGTTTTCTTTATATGCAACAAAATGTAATCCTAATATATAGAATAAATATCAATCATCTTTATATACTTGTCTTAAACGTAGGTGCTCTAAAACTCAGCACAAAGCAGATACTCCGTAAGTATTTATTGCAATGAATTGAACTAATATTCTGCAGAGCTTTTTATGATTTATAAACTGAATTCAGAAACATTATCTCATTTGAGCATTGCAAAAATGCAATTAATTCAGTCATTATCTATTAAGCGTTTACTACATGCCAGGCAGTGACTCTGGTGCTAGACATACGTATTGGAGGCAACACGAAAACTTACTTGATCTATTGGGCTCACCTTCTTGAAGAGGAGATGAAGTGAATAAATAAAAATAAATAAAATAATTCAGTGTCATAAAAAAAAGAGGACAAGACAAAAAAGGTGTGGTGCTACATGGATGAGGTGAACCTTTTTTAAAAATTCACTTAATTCTTTTCTTTTTTTCATCTTCTGAGTATGATTAAGATATAGTTTATTTCTTAAAATCTGCAGATTACTTCTGAATGTACAATAAATTTAATATACCTCAAATATTAAAATGAGTACTACTATTTCAAATAGATTAGAATATGCTGAGATAAAACTGCATATCCTAGGATTTTTTTTTTTTAAATGAAGCTTTTCTGTGCCCCCATGACTAGAAATCCTGATTCAGTATGTCATTAGGTCATTGATATTGAAATTTACACTATATATACACATATATATTGTCATTATGGTGGCCATTATGGTGCAGGAATTTTGTCCTGGTCAGTATGATGTAGAATTTTGACCAGGTTTTGGGAAAAATAAGCAAACAAGCAAGCATTGCCCTCAATCTTTCATTTAGCCAATACTGGTTTTCTAAAGATTTAACCATAGCAAGAAGACAGTATTGTTTTCCAAGAACCACAGTAGAGGTTTTTGGATTTTTTTTTTTATTGTACAAAAAGATGAATATGTGTTTTCATTTTAAATAATCAAGCATATTTTAGAGAGTAAAAATGTAACCTAGCTGAAGAGTCATTATAGGAATTTTTTTTTTAAGTGGAAACTTCCCCCCACCCCACCCCCGCCAGCTGTCTGCAGAAACAGATTATTTCTCCTAATTTCCTGATTTAGTTATAGTCATAGCGTACATAAAAACAGATTTGATTTTCTTAGAATCAAACATAAAATGAAAGCCAAGGCCTTATCACAGAAACAAGACAGCAGTTTTGCAGAGCTGTGTACATCCTTTGAACTCAGATGACATTGTCTCAGAGGAAAAGATGTTTGATGAGTTTTTTACACTTTAAAGCTCTTGCTAAGGAAAATGAGCTGGGAATCTCCTTTGGTAGAATTGAAGGGGGGTGGATCATTTCGTCTTCAAAAGATGAGGGGAAAAGTGTCATTTTCTATTTCCCTTAAGTATCATTCTTTCAAATACTTGTGTGACAAGAGGTTCAACAGGCTTAGATTTGGGTTTTTAGTTTTCCAGAAATGCATGGAGGACTTAAATGGCCCTGTACATCAAAAGAAAGAAAGAGAGAAAAAAATCCCCCAGAAAGAAGGAAATGGTGCAGCAAACCCTTGAAAAATATAGTTCATAAAATTGCTATAATCAATTCTATATCCTACAATTTAAAAGAAAATTAACAATTGAAACCCAACACTGAATTAACTAACATTATGCACATCTAATTCAAGTTGTCAATGATAAGCTCAACGAGAAATGCTCTTTAGAGATAAAAACTTTTAAATGTGTCGGTTCATTGCACACATAAAGATTATGTACCAAGTCCTGTATTAGGTGCTATATCCATATACGGAGGGTGAGGTCATGTTTAGCAAAAAAGAAGAATGAAAAATAAGGTGAAATATGGAAAAAAGGGTGAAATGACTTTTTTCAGTCACTTCAGACTAGTGACTGAAGTGATAAGAAGTGTGAAGAAGAAAAGTCATAATTGGATGGATTGGATATGTTGAAAACCGTGAAGGCTCTGGGATTTTGCCCTACTTACAAGCTAACAAGTCAGTCTGCCAAAGTTTTAAAGATCGTGGCAGAAGACAGGAAACTCCTGGGTCAGAGACAAAAGAACTTATGCTCACAGCATAGCAGGCAGCATGTGTTTCACGTTCACATCAATTTCTCTTGCCTCATAGTTCCCATGGAGGCAGTGTGTGGAGATGGGCTCAAGAGATGTTCATACAATGAAGTTTCAGTCACAGCTGAGGAAACTTTAAATTAGGAAACCCCAATCATGTATTAAGGCAAACCTGCCCAACCAACATTTGCCCCAAAGAGATACGATCTTTGTTATACTCATCAATGAACAAACCTCCTCTCTGCTCCAGAGGAAGACACTATATCTTCCAAGGCTGTTTCCTATACACAGTCCTTGAAAAAATACTCCAGAGCAAAGCCATTATGTCCTCTAGCTCATACATGGCCAGAAATGCAAGAGACCCAGGGAGGATTGTCTGCTAACAGGATGTAGAAGGTATAGTAGCTTTAACTAGTATTTCTGAAGCACTGTGTCACTACAGTTTCATAGACCTTTTCATTAGAACAAAATATTATTGGTACAAATCATTTTTTCCACATGATTTTTTTTAAAACTCTGCTCAGTGGAGTCATTCCAAACAAACCAAGCAGACATATCTTGGTTAGTTTATAAGACACAAATGAGTATAAGACCCATGACAAACTTATAAAGACAATAGTTTTGAGGGATTATTTTTAGGTATTTTTTTGTCATACATGTTTTAAAAATGACTTTACTGGTTTCTCATTAATTTGTTTTTGTTTATTTCTGTTGTTGCAGTTTTAGACAAAAATATGTCATCATGTTTGCCAAGTTTAGCAGCTTTAGGCTGCTATTTATATTTTCTCCATGCCCTAATCATTCTCATTTCTGGTGGTGAACAAAAAGAAGGCTCTCTAGCCTCATTGTTATGTTCTTTCAAAGAGGTCCTAATATTACATTTGAACATAACAAAATAGAAATGCTTCTACTGTGTTTCAGTGGGAGAGAAATTAGTGATAAATTATAATCTGAATCCTTGAAATAATAACCCAAACTTTATTTCTGAAAGTTATGCAACCTCTGTGTGTTTGCTTTAGTTTACAATATAATTTTTCATGCAGAAAAAGGCATTTGACAAAATTCAATATCATTTCATATAAAACTCACAAAAAATTAGGCATAAAAGGAAGGTATCTCAACACAACAAAAACCATATATGCAACAAGCCCACAGTTGAGTCAGACTCAACTGTGAAAAGTGGAAAACTTTTCCTGTAAGATCAGGAACTTTTTTTTTTTTTTTTAGGACCAAAGACACCCGGTTTATTTGTTTCATGACAGTGGCGCCCACACGGTCTCCCTTCCTGAGCACGAGGCGACCTCCCCTCGAACTCGGAGCCATGACAACTAGGTGGCCCCCGACAGTGCTCTGCAGACTGACCGGTACCAAGA
>CAUYRT010031342.1:0-11337 GCA_963574885.1 Lepilemur ruficaudatus
TTTCTCTTTTAAATCATATTCTAGATCTAAAATTTTGAGTGGTCCAATTACTAGTTTCTATAATCACCCTAAAAATTTCTTGTGTAAAATGGTAAAGATAATTTATTTCTAGTCAATTTTTTGGATTCACATGAACAATAATGATACTTCCTTATGTATTAATAAACCTATGAAATGTATATAAGAAGTGTTTTTGCAAGTATATTTTAAACCTAAATCTCAACGTCATCATATAAACTCTCAAAGGCTTTTAAATATTACACTATCAAAGCTCCTTGATTGCTTCTTGTTGAGAAGATAGTACTTCACTTCAAACACTTTTATTAAGTTTTATTTACATAGTTTATACGAGAAAAAGACAGAAAGGCATTGCTAGCTGAATTTCAATGGAGATTCCCAGCATGCCCTTGATTTTCCTGAGAACCTCAAGAGAAATTCAAATCTATTTAGTGTACTAAACTAGTGAGAAAAATGGAGAGCATTAATTCCCTAGCTCTGGGTTTAAAGCTCATAGGGAAGAAGATACCTAAAAAGTCATAGTCGTATGCTTCTGTCAAACTGGATAGTAAAATTTGATAAAATTCAGTTAGTAAAACAATATTGCATAACATGGCATGCTTAGTAGTTTCTAAAGTATAAACTACTGAAGTATATTTAGAAATCAAACATTTGTTTGAACAAAAGAGAGTATTGCCTAAACATCTATTATCTTACTGGTTATCAAAATAAAGAATTTAGTAGCAATGTTTTAAATCTATATCCAGGATTCAAAAATCAGCAATAATTCAAAAGGATAATATATATTCACAGATGACCTCTAGTATACATATCTAAGTTGCCTGATAACTTCAGTTAGAAATTAAAATAAAATTTGATTTAAATAAGTATTAATTAAACAGCTTGAATTTTTTTTTAATTCTGATATTGCTTGCATATCACTTTTCTAAACTTCTCTTTCCAATTTTTAACCACCTAAGAAGACAGTCCTGTAAATTAAGGTGATAAAAATTTTCAGTAAAGATTGTTTCAATATTAAAGCTGTCAGGGAAATGCAAGGGCAGTTAGAGAGCTTGATTCATCAATGCTTGCAACTGGGATCAAATTGTATAGGTCAGCTTCTCCAAATATTTCAGGGTTGATAAGAAATTAGGACCACTAATAAATGAAGAGTGAGTGACATTAAATTAATGATGATTTTAAAGCTGCTGGGGTATTGAACTCATCAGTTGAGTTTATCCTTAATAAGAAAAACAGCAAAGAGGAATCCATGGAATTATAAGTAAGATGTTTTCAATAAAATCAACTATTGACAAAAACAGGCATAGGGTATTTTATTGGGATTTAGGCACCTTGCTAGATGAATTAAAAGAATCACTATGTAAAAAGTAGAGATAATATGTATGGCAAGGTTACAAAACATAGCATATTTTAAATATTTTAGCAATCCTCATGATCGTTGTAGGTAGAAGAAGAGCACCAGATATCATTTGGAAACAAAGTAGACATGAAATAAAAGAAATTATTTTATACTATTAATACATCATTAATTACAAGTCATTTCCAGATCTGATGAAATCTTCATGAACCAGTGACCTCTCTTACCATCATCCTTCCTTGATTCCCTGACCCTATACACATTGTGCTCCAGGAAGTCTAATCATTCAATTCGCAGACTGGCTTATGTTGCCTGATCATTTTCCCATTCTATTTTTCTTTCATATAAGTAAATCATATTAATCTTTGGTTCTTAGTTTAGATGACACCTCCTCTGTGAATACTCCTCTGAATTTATATTGGGGTTGAGAATATTCCATGTGCTTGCATACCACGTGCCCCATCATGGTCCTTATCATCCTGCCAGAGACGTCTATCCCACTAGATTCTTAGGAAAAAAGAACCTGTTTCTTGTGTACCAACACAGAAATTATGCCATGCATCTTCTCATACCACAGTGGAATAAAATTAAAAATCAACTCCAACAGAAACTCTCATCTCTACACAAAGTCATGGAAAGTAAACAACCTACTGCTGAATGATAGTCAGGTCAAGGAGAAAACTGAGCTTTAATTCAAAAGATTCTTTGAACTAAATGATAAATGGGACACAAATTATCAAAGTCTGTGGGACACAAGACCCGAAGAATGAGCCCCACTTGTACTCGCCATCAAATTGGTGTTGACTGATTAACACCATTAACACCAACTTGAGTGGTAATATATTTTGGGAAATCAGCTCACTACAGATTGTGACTATAAACATTGTACTGTAAATGTTTTGTAGTTTTCCCTCAATAAAATTAAAAAAAAAATCTGTGGGACACAACTAAAGCAGTTCTGAAAGGAAAAATCACAGCCACAAATGCCTTACATCCAAAAGACATAAAGAGCACAAATCAACAATCTAATGAATCATCTCAAAGAATTGGAAAAGGATGAGCAAACCAACCCCAAATCCAGTAGAAGAAATGAAATAACAAAGATCAGAGCAGACCTAATTGAAATTGATAACAAAAAATCTATATGGAAGATTAATAAAACAAAAATGGGTTCTAATAAGCTCAATCAGGATTGCAGAGAGATAGGATCACTCATACACTGCTGGTTGGACTGCAAACTAGTGCAACCTCTGTGGAAAGCAATATGGAGATATCTTAAAGAGATACAAGTAGATCTACCATTTGATCCAGCAATCCCATTACTGGGTATCTACCCAAAAGAACAAACGGAATTGTATAAAAATAATATGCACTCAAATGTTTATAGCAGCACAATTCACAATTGCAAGGATATGAAAACAACCCAAGTGCCCATCAATACCTGAATGGATTAATAGCATGTAGTATATGTATACCATGGATTTCTACTCAGCCACAAAAAACAATGATGATCTAGCACCTCTTGTATTATCACGGATGGAGCTGGAGCCCATTCTATTAAGTGAAGTATCACAAAAATGGAAAAACAAACACCACATGTAGTCACCATCAATTGGTATTAACTGATCAACACTTATGTGCACACATAATAGTAACATTCATCAGTGTGGGGCAGGTAGGAGGGGGAGGAAAGGATGGGTATATTCACATCAAAGGGGTGCGGTGCACACTGTCTTGGGAATGGACACGCTTGAAGCTCTGACTCAGGTGGGGTAAAGGCAATATAAGTAACCTAAACCTTTGTATCCCGTTAATATGCTGAAATTGAAAAAAACTGAATTACATTCTCTTTATGAAACCTTTTGTGAATGGATGTGGTTCATATCAGAGATCAATGGTGTGAGGCAAGAATTCCACTTCACATTTAGAAATGCACTTGTACTTGTTCCTGTGTCATCTGCTGCAAAGTCTCTCCTTTCCCACTGCATGTGGGGTCATCTCTGTCCTGTGCACAGTTTCCGCATATGTGGATTAGCTTCTGAGCACTCCCTTAACCCTCTTTGAAATCTTCCATGAAAGGCAGGACTGTGTTATGCATGAAGTCAAGGATTGGCTTTCATTCCTTTGCTCTTTAAAAAGATTGCCTGTAGTAAAATGAATTTCTCAGTGGGGCAATAGGGCAGGCCATAGTGCTGTGAATCTCTTTTATTCTATACAAGTTTGAACAAGAGTAGAAGTGATGAGGTAGAAGCCACAAGACTCAAATTCAAAGCAGCTGCCCCATGCTTACAAGTAATCATGGGTGAGTAACTCCTATATGTCAAATCCTCTTTGTATCAAAGATAACAGTTGTTCAGCTGATTTATTGAAGTCATTAACAGGATTAAATAATATAATACAGATTTAAAAATGTTTGTCAACAATAATATCACATGCAGTGCAAATGCAGAAGGAAAATAAGGAAGTGAGAATGCACATGTGACAGTACAATAGTATTGAGAGCAGAGTTGGTTTGGTCTCACACGGAATGCAGACACTGGCCATTATTGTGTGTATTTTCAATAGAGCGCTGCTGTAATATGTGATTAGCTACTACTTTTAACTACGTGTGACTTTCTATTTCTATGAGTATTGCCAAAGCCAGAGAACAGATATGGTACAACTGTGTTTTCACCTGGGGTCAGTAGGACGAAGCTCCCAAATTTCTTCTCCACTGATGCTTGAGAATTTTCCATTATTGCTTAATTCCTTTGAATTAATCTTTACCCTTTCCCTGGGAGTTGCTCTTTGCTAGTTGCACTGATACAGTGAATTTCTACATATGAGCCACATTGCATAAGCTTTCTCTGGAGTAGCAGAGGGAGAGAGAGACTGCACTAACTTAGATATCTGAAGAAGTTCCCAGAATGCCCTCAACCTTCATCTGTAAATCCTAATAAAGAGGAAGAGGAGGGATGTCAGGTGCTCCTCAGAGGGCACTGTTCTGAGCGCGGGGGATGAAGCCGGGTGCTGATCCACATGTCCTTCCTTCTGGGGTTCTCCAGGGACTACGTTTGCTGTAAAACAGACTGATTTATAAGAAATAGGAGCCTACTTCTAATGAGTTGTGTTAGGTGAGAATACACCCGTCAGGTGCGGACGTGGCTTTGACTTTGGAAGCGGATGCTGGGGTGCACTGGCTTTGCTGGCAACAACCCCAGGGTCGAGGTTAGAGGTGGAGCAGACAAGTTACTAATGGAAACAGGCTTTGATATTGGATTACATTTCTTGGCCTTTCCTCTCAAATGACAGCCTCAGTTGTCATCACTTGCATAGAATCATGACTGGAACAGCTACCAGGAGCCACCAGGAGGATATGTGGGGGGAGATTTTTAGTTTTGGGGGCCTTTTCTATTGCTGAACGCTTTGCCCACTGAAAACTGAAAATGTCAGCTCTCCGAGTCTTCTTGTCATGCATGTTGAATTCTATTTATTAGCTTTTGTGGGTGAATGAGGAGAGATCAAGATTAGTTCTTTCCTGCATCTTATAGCTGCCTGCCTAACCCAGAGTCTGTCTACAGAGAGAGGCTGAGAAGCTGGCCTCTGGGTCTCAGCCAGCAGCCTGCTCCTCAGTCCTTCCCTTGTGGGGACTTCAGGATCTGTAGCAACCTTTGCCAGTGCTGTCCAGCCAAGTGGCGTGTGGCTGTGGGTCACTGTCAGAGCCTGGCATGCAGCCTTGTGTTCTGATCCTGCTAACAGAACAGAGCTTAAGCCAAGAAATACAGATTATTCTCTCAGTTTGTTTATAAGCTTCCAGGAAAGTGGAGACAGCCTCTCCAGCCAGGCTTCCTTGGGCCAGCTGAAATGAAACCAAATATTGTCCACTTACCTTGATGATTAAGGCACAAAAAGACCCACCCAGTTGGGGTCTGGCTTCCAAATCTGGGGCCTGATGGTCTCAGCTAATTCAGCGTGGACTGAGTCTTGGATTCACGGTGGTTACTCATTCCTTTCTGAGCCATCGTTGGACAGCAGAAGTGGACAGCTGAAGCATAGCTCCAAACACCTTTGTGTACCGAGCAGCGTTACAGCTTGTGTTTTGCCTAATTTTTATTCTTAAAACATGACTTCGCTTGTGGTCTAGCTCCAAGTCTAGTGTGTTTGCTGTAACAAGTTATATTCACAAAGTGTGGGAAAACCTTTGTCTTTGTCTTCAAAATTTGAACAAAGCTCCTTTCTGATGAGGACGGCATTAAACATCCCTGGGGATTTTCCCAGCGTGCAGTGCTGTCTGGCCCTTGTGGGATAGGCATGATGTTGTGTCTGTCTTCCTGGTGAGCTGCACGCAGGACTGGGCATAGTGGAGGCATACATGAGGGCGGATATTTCTTCTATAGAAGAACTAAGCTCTGAGTTTTTCTGCCAAAAGCCAAGATTCATAAATAAAAACCCAGAAACCAGTCTATTGCCCTTGGTGTATTATTCATGACGCCAGAAAAAGACTTTCACCAACATGAATCGTATAAGATGAAAAAAAAAAAAAAGGCACAGGTAGCGTAGGACCTTGTTTAGTAACTACAGAAATTGATTATAAATGCCAGGCTTGGAAAGGTTTGTTTCTTGACTAGAGCCTTCATTGTGCCCAAACATATAAGCAGCAGAGAAGTGATTAATTTACTGTGCTCAGCACTCTGCAGAGCTTTAAAAAGGCTGTTACCTTGTAAGGTAAGTGGAAAACTTGAGGGAGAAATGTCAAAAGGTCTCACAAAAGCCTTGAATTAAATGGCAGGAATAAAGCAAAAGATGGAGGTCAAAGCACTTGTGATGAGACCATGGGGCATCTTTAACCAAAGGTTGAAAATGTGATGCTGTCTACACTTTGGCTAAAAAGAGCTAAAGTCAGTACAGGAAGCAGGTAGGTGGAAACGCGGGGCTGGAACAGAGATGGGAGCTGGGGCTGAACACTGAGTGCTTACAATTAGCTGGGGTGGGAGCACTCAAGGAGAAGCAAGTGGGCTTTGAATACGCAAATCTGTGAATAGCCCGGAGACCTTGTGCAGCCCAGGGGGGTACTGGCGTCTCTTTTGCAGCTGTCACCCATCGTTGGTGACTTGTTTATTTTCTGAGGCCCTGACGTGCCTGCCATTATGAAGTGGTTTTTATTAAAACTGAGGATGAGAGAAACACACAGATTGTCCAAAAACACAGAAGGGTGTATTTTCCTTGACCTGCATGTTTCCTTCCTCAGTAACACTGTCAGAGAATCCACAATCCAGTGGCCACAGCTATAATCCCACAGGAGCATGGAGAGAAGGGAGAAGCCAAGGAGACAGGTCAGAGAGAACTTGGCTTGCAGTCTTGAGAGTCTTCCTCTCTGAAGAAGAGGAATAAAATTAAAATATTTCAGGGCAAGAGAAATTGGGTAAATAGATGCACTTACCTCTTTCTGTATGCTTTTGCCTGAGTTTCTAGGAGCTTTCTTTGGTAAAGTTTTCCTGCCATTGTGGGTGGGCTCCATGATGTGGGTGCTTCGAGAGCTTTGCAGCTCCCTGGGCAAAAGGACAATGGATCGCTAAGCCTTGGGAAGAGTCCTGGAGATTACGGGATGTCACAGGGCAAGTTTGTTTTGGGCACAAGAGGAATACCAGGGAGGCCCAGTGAGGGAGCTAGCGATTGTCTTGAATTCTCCTCCACTCGGTCGGCAGCCGTTCAGGCCGAACGCCTTGCTGGGCACACCCACAGGCGCAGCCTTCCCTCTTCCTTTGTGGTGGGAGTCACCAAGTCATCAACTTCAATTTGGTTTTGCAGGTGGGTTTGGGAGTGGAATCTGGCAGGTAAAGTGACAGACAGTGTTGCCTATGGGGCAGGAGTGTGGAAGGAAGGCAGAAATTGTTTTGGCATCATTTCTGCACACTGGAGACCCTTGAGTGGAATTCTTTGATTCTACAAATAAGAAATGGAAATGTAGGTGTTAAGTAGCTTTTCTAAGGTCAGACTGTTGGGATCTCCCTGCCAGAGACTGAGATACATTTTCAGTTCATTGTGGTAGAAACTGAGTGTTACAGTCCATTTTCTGTTGCTTATAAGAGAATCCCTAAAACTGGGTGATGCATAAAGAAAAAGAATTTATTTCATATAGTTATGAAGGCTGAGGAGTCCAAGGTCGAGGGGGCATATCTGGTGAGGGCCTTCTTGCTGGTGGGGGCTCTGCAGAGTCATGGGGTGGTTCAGGGTGTCACATGGCGAGGGGCTGAGCATGCTCATGTGCTAGCTCCGGTCTCTCTTCCTCTTCTCATCAAGCCACCAGTTCCCTGCCCATGATAAATCATTAATTCATTAACCCATTAATTGATTAATCCATTCTTGTCCTGGTGAGTCAATCACCTCTCAACTTGCCACATTGGAGACTAAGTTTTAACAGGAATTTTGGAGGGGACATTCGAACCATGGCACTGAGGCCATGGGAACTCAGGTCCCAAGGAGAGTAAATGAGCCATTTGGAGCAATAAAGCCCACCAGAACCCAGGGCACACAGTGACCACTGAACTGGGGAGAATGACATCCAGGACCAGAGTGTGACAATGGAAGGAGATGCTGTTCTTCAAACAACCGGCTTGTTTCACAGGGAGAAGAGTAGCTCTGAAAACTGAGGAAACGCAAAATTCAAGACCAAGCGTAGTGAGTATTTTAGGAAGGCTTTCCACGGTGCTAGTGCTCAGATGACACAGCGTGGCCTGAGGATGAGTGACTGAAGAGGTGGGAGACAGTGGATCTTAGACTGTCTGTAGACTTGTCCTTCAGCTAACTGAGAGAAATATGACAAGGTTTTAAGTCATTTTAGCGCCCATTTCTTCTCCCAAACGTAGAATAAAACACACAACCACCACCACCACCAATGACAAGTGAGGGACGCTGTTCTCATGGGCTTAATCCTGAAGAACAGGAAATGCAGCACAGATATCTCTAATTTGCCTGCCTGCTGGTGCAGGTGGATTCTCTGTTGTCACAGCTGTTCTGTTCCTCCTCCCCTATTCAAGCTCCTGTCTCATCCCAGTCTGCAGTGGTCTTCAGAGGTGTCTTACGGTGTTTCACGCCAATTCCTTTGGATGCTGCACAGAAACAGAGTTGCTGACCCTTTCAATTGTGACACATGCTGTCTCTCAGAGCTCGTCATGGAAACCTTCATTTCTATTTCTTTATTGTCCCTGAGACCTAGAGCACAGACAGCACAGGGGCATTGCCAGAGTGGGAGCCTCTGCCTTCCTCCTTGAGGTCCCTCCTGAGGTCTTATGTTCTCTGCTTTCAGACAAAAGACTCCTCCCTCTAGATGGACTCAGGTGCTTGGGCTCCCAGGATGGTTGACCCACTTGCCAGGGGGCTCAGGCTCACCTTGGTCTGGTTAGGACACTGCTATCTTGCTTCTCAGACCCTAGCCTCTGCCAGCATTACTAGCAGTGACAAAATGATGCGGCTATGCAAAGCTGGGATTTGCAATCATTGCCAGGGAGGGGGACCCCTCAGTTGAGTCACCAGTATTATAGGAAGACACATTTCAAAAAGTTCCCAGAATAGGCAAACAGGACTCCGAGGAGGGATATTAAGATGGGAGGGCAAGACGCCCACAGAGTGAGAAGACCATTAAAAGGGAATTTTACTAAACAGCTGCAGGGGAAGCACCAGGACAGGCACCTCGAGTCCAGGGTCCATACAGGGTACTTGCCCCAGGTCTGTTCCTCCCTCACTGCCTTAGGAGTAGACTTCATGGGTGGCTTCAGTAGACTTCCTCTAGATCCACCATGTTGTTAAAAATGACAAAATTTTCTTCATCTTTTATCTCTGAATAGTATTCCATTGTGTACATAACCACATGTAATTTCTTCATTCATCCACTGATGGACACTTGGGTTGATTCTATATTTTGGGTAGTGTGAATGATGCTGCAGTGAACATCGTGGTGCAGATATCTCTTCAACATACTGATTTCAGTTTCTCTGTTCAACTTTTTGGTAATAACCATTCTATAATAATACTTGTGAGGCAGTATCTCATCATGGTCTTGATTTGCATTTACCTAATGATTAGTGATATTGAGCATTTTTTCCATATATATGTTGACCATTTGTATGTCTTCTTTTGAGAAATGTCTATTCAGGTCTTTTGCCCATTTTTTAAATCAATCTGATTGATTGATTTAAAAAAAACAAGTAATGTACTTGTTTTTTTTTTTACTATTGAGCTGTTGGAGTTTCTTATATATTTCAGATATTAATCCCTTATTGGATGCACAGTTTGAAAATATTTTATCCCATTCCATGGATTGTCTCTTCAGTGTTGATTGTTTCTTTTGTTGTAAAGGAGCTTTTTAATTGGTTGTAATACCATTTTCCTAGTTTTTCTTTTGTTGCAGGTGTTTTAAGGTCCTATCCAAAAAATCATTGCCTGGACCAATGTTGTGGAACTTTCCTTCTACGTTTTCTTTGAGTAGTTTTATAGTTTCAGGTCTTACATTTACCCCTTGAATTCATTTTGAGTTGATTCTTATAATCAGGGTGAGATAAAGGTCCAATTTTATTCTTCTGTATGTTGTGAAATAAGCCAGTCACAGAAGGAAAGATACTACATGGTCTCACTAATATGTAGAATCTAAAAAAGTTGAATTTATGAAAGTAGAGAATAGACTGGTAGTTACCAGTGGCTGGATGGAGTGGAGGGTGAGTGGATGGGGAAAGAGGAGATGTTGGTCAAAGGGTACTAAATTTCAATTAGACATGAGGAATAGGTCTAATAATCTATTGTACAGGAGGGTGACAATAATAATGTATTGTATACTTCAAAATTGCTAAAAGAATAGATTTTAGATGTTCTTACCACAAAGAAATGATAAGTATATGAGGTGCTAGATATGTTAACTGGGCTGATTTAATCATTCCAGAATGTACACATGTATCAAAATATCATCTGTACCCCATAAATATATATAGTAGTCCTCCCTTATCCACAGAGGATAAGTTCCAAGACACCCAAAGCATGCTTAAAACTGCAGATAGTACCAAACCCTGTATTTACTATATTTTTTTCCTGTACATACATACCTTTGATAAAGTTTAAATTGTAAAGTAGGCACAGTAAGAGATTAACAATAACAACTAATAAAATAGAAAAATTACAAAACTATATTATAATAAAAGTTATGTGACTGTGGTCTTTCTCTCTCTCTCTCTCATGTATTAATATTTTCAGACCTTGGTTGACTGTGGGCAAGTGAAACTGAAACCTGGGCAAGTGAAACCTCGGATGTTGGGGGACTACTATACATCTATTATTTGTCAATTAAAAATCAAATCAAACAAACAAACAAGACTCCCTCCCCCACAGTAGACCAGCAGGAGGGAGGAGAGTCAGCGGGGATTTATTCCCCTGATCCCCCCAGCATTGTCTAGGCCACTCCCTTGAGTGTCACCGCTTACCTCCAGGCTGTGACCTCCTGGGCCCCAATGATCTGGTAACTTCTCCCTCCTGCCGCCCTTCCCAGCCTGAGGGTGGTAGCATCTCTGCTGCTGCCTGGCCCTGCAATTCCCCTCTTGCACACCTACATTTTCATAATTGGTCCCCTTTGTAAATAAACCTTCCTTGAATTATTCTGCTTCCTGTAGGGATCCGGTCTAATGCAGGAGCTATCTAATAACCTCCTATGGGAGGGAACATGACAAATGGAGGGCACAGAACCAAGAATTCCTGTAAGACACTGGAGGTGCCTATGGTCAAAGAGAGGTATCTTTGAATGATCTGGATTAGTGAATGCTAAACATCTTGAAAAGTTCTTAAAAATGCAATTTTTTAAAATTCTTTTTTTTCTTTATTGAAGTATACTTTACATATCATGCCTTTACTCCATTTTAAGTGTACAATTAAATGATTTTCAGTGAATTTACCGAGGTGTACAGTTAATCACATAAATCAGTTTTTGAGGAATTCCTTTCCCC
>CAUYRT010031343.1:0-46755 GCA_963574885.1 Lepilemur ruficaudatus
AGGAAGACTTCAGTGTCTGAGGAGAATTCAGCAACTGGGCAGACACAGCAGGGACTGTGGGGAAGCAGAGGGTTCGGTTGGGGGCACAGAAGGCCCTGGAACACCGTCAGGTGTTGGGGGTTTGTCTGGAGAGCAGTGAGGTGCATCTGAGCAGCAGAGAATGCCGGTAGAAAGGGCGGCCCAGGACAGAAGGAACTGGGGCTGAGGCATGAGAGTGCGAGGAGCAGAGGGAGGGCCGGGCTTCCGAACAACAGGAGGCCGGTTAGCTGGGGGCCTGAGCAGGACACATCCGGGTAACTGCTCCCAGCATGGCAGACCCTCAGCAGGTGCTCCCCCGACAAGGCAGACGCCTCACCCTCCAGCAGCGGAGAGCTGGCTGTTCCTGTGTCCCTCCCCTCTCCCTTCTCCTCCCTCCCTACACACACCCCCAAGAAAAGGAAAACAAGAAAACACAAAACTAAATACATGTGCTTGAGAGTCACTAGGAGGAACAATTCAAAAGCCCTGTGCCTGATCACTGCTCCTTCTGGGAACAGTGGGAGCAAAGGACATCACAAGACCCGGATGCCTCAGCTTTGAGGGGCACAGGCGGGGAACACCAGATATTTAATGTACGCAAATAAAAGGAAGACACAGCCTGGCCCCTGGGAAAGGAGCAGCGCCTTCTCTGAGGGCCAGGACTGCAGGGCCGCAGCCGGGAGCTACTTGCAGTGGAATGGTGCAGCCAGCATGGCTAGCCACCCCAAGGGGCCTTCCAGGGGCACCAGCCCCTCAGAGCAGGCCAGGCCAGAGGGACCTGAGGACCCTGCACCTGCCCTGCCCCACCTGGCCCTCTGCCCATCTGTCCTTCACCTGTGGAGTGGGGGAAAACCTCAGACCGGCTTCCAAGCAAACAGAGATGCCCACACAGAGCTGGGGGCCCATGACCCTTGGGAGGCAGGTGCCACTTCTCATAAAGATGCCAAAAACTTTCCTCCCCACTCTCACTCCAGAACTTGCAGCATGCACTTTTAAACTTTCTCAGCGGTGGGAGAACTCCATTCTGGATGGGTAGGTTGGGTCTACAGGGAAAGTCTTGTGAATAAGGCTACTCAATCTTGGGGAAAAAACTCAAACACCTGGAAGTGACTTAAAAATAATAAAACTGGGGTGCTTATGTTGCTCTAATTGACTCCTTGAAGAATCTAGACACATTTGCAGGTTACAGGTAGTGTCATTAGAGAAAGTATACAGTCTCCATGGCAACTAAAGGTGCCCATACTCCCGGAAGAGGTGAGACATCTGGCGTAATTGATAGAGCATGAGCTTTGAAGACAGATTTGGGTTCAAATGGTGGCTCTGTCAAGCACACATTGTGTGACATTGGGGAGGTCACGTGACCTCTCAGAGCTTCATGTTCCTCATCTGCAAAATGAAGCTAGAAATGCCTGTCACACCTCCCAGCTCAGCTCTGGGCAAAGCGTCCAGGGTAAACCGCCATCTTGAGCCCTGCAGAGGCCACACAGCTGGTTAATGATCACACGGTGACTTACCTTACTGATTCCACAGCCATTTCTCCTGCTTTGGAAGCATCATACACTAGGATATGAGTGTGTCCCGTGTTCGAGTCTGGTCTCCTCCTTGGTGGTTGAATCTTGTCCATTTACTAGGAGCCTGGTAACATGTAGATAGCTCCAGAAACAACTAGCAGACTCACACCATCAACAGCTCCATCTCTGGAAAAGGTCTGTGGCACTCATCTGTAGTTTAACCTCAGTTAACCTGCACTGCCCCTCAGGACTTGCAAATATGAACCAGAAAGATGGGGTTGGGGGGTTGTCCAATTACAAGATGTGTACTCTGACAAATCCCTCTCCATGCTAAACACAACCATTTTGTTTGTTCAGCTCAATATTTAAGTACGCTGTGGATGTGCCACAGTCTCCACCACTCCCGATCATCTTCCACCCAGCCATTTCATGCATTTCTGTTTCCTGCCTAGCTCAGCAGGCATCTGCAATTTATACTCCCTGGCTGCTCCACTCTGTCAATTTATGGATGGATGGGGCAGGAGTGTGACGAAGGCCTCAACCAGAAACCAAGACTTATGACATTATCAGATGCTTCTCCGTTCACTCATTTATTCCCTCCCACATTCAGCCAGTCAGCGCCTACCCATGGAGGACCTATTGTGTGCCAGGCCCTGTGCAACCTATGATCAAAGCACAGCCTCTTCCCTGAATGGTTCACAGTCCCCTGGGAGAGACACACGACAGATAATAGCCCTAACGTGTTTTAAGGACTCTATCAAGGTTCCAAGTAGAGGCCAGTTCTGCTTGGAGGCAGAGGCATGCCAGGAAAAAGAACCTTCTGGGGAGGGAGACATCCTTTGGTGTGTTCCTCTACCCGTGCTGAGCCATGTGCAGGCTAGACAGCAAAGGAGACTACTGCAGGCTAGAAACAGGCAGAGTCGGAGCCAGAGGTTCTGCCCCCCATGTAAACACCCTGTTGACAAGAGTCAGCCTCCGAACCCCGGAGTCAGGGTCAGTGGGGAAAATGGTTACTGGGGGCCACTAGCCCATTAGATGAGGGAACAGGTGGCACCACAGAGTCCCTCAGTTAAACAAATAGGCATGGCCTCAGAAAGATAGGAAACAGATCCCATCCTCATGCGGAGGGAAACTGAGGCAGCCAGTCCATACCGGGCCTGGGCACAGCAAGGGAGCAGGGGGAGGACACACATCACAGAAGATGAGTATCTGGGGCTGCTCAGGCACAGTGAGCCCACTGCTGTGGGGAGGGACTGCCAACTTCCAGCCATGCGGGCACACCTCGGCCCAGCCCTGCAGAGGACAGTCCTCAGGGCCTCACCTGTGTGGGGAGAGACAGTGCCTGACAGAATTGCATCACAGAGGGTACACCCAGTGCAGGCGACACATCCAGGCCCACTCGGATCGCCTGACAGTATTTTATCATGATCAGTACAAACTCTGCTTTGGACCAGGGCTTTCTTGTCATCAGCAGTCATTTTGTTGGGACTTGGCAGCTACACAGAGCAGTTCAGGATACCAACATGCCAGGGCAGGGGTCAGTCTGCCAGACAGTGTCTCCCCTCCCATCCCAGACCACTGGGCAGAAGCGGGCACTGGACACTCGGGGCGACTGTGTACAGGCACTTGTGCCCTCTTTGGCCAGGGTCAGTAGGAAGATGAGGCTGAATCACAGGCACCTGCTGCTTGTCCCATCCCCAGCACCAGACGTAGCCTGGAAAGCACCTCGCCCATCCTCTTGGTGCAGGTGTGCACACATGTGTACATGTGGAGGTAACATGTGTGTGGACTCACCCATAGATGGATATGCATGTGTGTGTGTGTGTGTACAATCAGGTCTGCAAGTGAGACTAGAACCCGTGCGTGTGTTGGTGGGTGGCTGTGTGAAAGTGCATGTGCACATGGGCAAGGGACTGTGGGTTAGCACCCTCAGGCAGACCAGAGAAAGGCAAAGGTGTGGATGTGTGCGTGCGCATGGGTTGGCCTGCTGGCAGACTGAGCTAGAACACACATGTGTGCCCAGGCTGGCAGCTGAGAACTCAGATTCTCACTTATCCATAGCTGGATCAGCTGCCCTAAGTCCGCCAGAGGAAGAGCTGTCAGAACCTGACCTAAAGACGACCTGATTTAGTTCCGCACCACAGGTGCCATGGCGGGAAGGCCCAGAAGAGGGAGCTCGTCCCTCTGCAGAGGTGGTGGACATGTGGAGGACAGGGTGACTGGTGTGTCTGAGGCTGCCCAGGGTCTGTGGGTGAGGGCCAAGCCCTATGTCTCACGACAGGTAAGCCCATCCCAGCTACAACAAACCAAGCCCTCCAGGTAGCTTTCAGACCCTCCACACTGCAAGGTCAAGATTAGGGCTCATGGTGAGAATGACCATGAAGAGTTGCTGCTTTCCCAGGTTCTTAGGTGCTTTGAAGACAGGGCCATATCTAGGGTGACCATCCCATCCCAGGTTACTCTGCACTTTTCTGATTTTAGCACTGAAAGTCCTACATCCCTGGAAACCCCTCAGTCTCAGTCCCCTCAAGACCAGAGTGACAGCTGGTCACTCTAGCAGATCTGAACCTGGTACAACTGAAGGGGGAGAAGCCTTTCTAAGAAAAAAAAATATATATAAGCCAGGTGTGGTGGTGCCTACCTATAGTCCCAGCTACTCAGGAGGCTGAGACAGGAGGATCACTTGAGCCCAGGAGTTCAAGTGCAGCCCGGACAACTTAATGACATCCCATCCCTTTAAAAAAATAATAACAATACAAGTATCAAATACAAATATGCAATTAAGGCTAGGGAAGGGATGTGCGTTAAGGGGCCTGGAGCCTAAAACTTCAGCAGCTTCAGTCATCTATCTTTGCCAGGGAAAGAGTTCCAACTTTGTTTGGAGCCAGCCCAAAGTGGATGTGAATCTAGGCTCTGCCCTTTACTGGCTGTGCAAGTCTGGACAAGTGACTTACCCTCTCTGAGCTTTAACTCCTACCTCTGTTAAGCAGGGGATGATCACACCGGGAGGGATGTGCAGGTTAAATGAGATAGTATGGGTGAGAATACAAGTGCACATGGCTGACATGCGGGCTACTCCTTCCCTGTCCCCTCCAGTGCAAGTCTGTTGACAGAGTGCACTGAGGAGAAGTCACTCTTTGGTGAGGAAGACAGCTGACAGGGCCCAGGGACAGCTGGCTCTACTCAGCACACTGACAGGACATCTGCTCCAGGAAACCCTGGCTCTGCCTGCAGCCCCCTGGGTGCCCCACAGCAAGTCAGTCTCCTCATCTCTTCATCTCCATACAGGACTTGCAGAATGCTGGCCTTGGCTTTGTCCCACTATTTTGTGGAGCAAAGATGCAGAAACATCTGTGCCATTTAAAGTGCATCTTTCCGGTGTAAGGGCCAGGCCTGAGGGTATTCAGCAAGAAGAGCTTTGGCTTGGGAAGTGCTGAACAGCCTGGGACCACTGAGTCACCTTCCGCATCCTTCACTCAGAATCCCTGACTGTCGCCAACAGTTGGTCAAGTCCTGTCTGGGGAGAGGGGATTCTCTGCTCCCTTGAAGGCCCTTGGGGAGAAACACGGAGGAGGCCAGCTGTGAAGGCCTCTCCAGGGAGCACACAAAGGGGTCTCCTCTGTGTGGGGACACAGCCTCCCAAGGGCATCCTGAGACATGACCTGACTTGGGCTTGAAGTAACCACCCTGTGCCCCTCATAAATGGCCCAACCAGGAGAAGGCCAGACAGCGTCTCCAAGCACACTCCAGTGTCCGAGCAGGAGAACAAGGGTTAACCCTGGGGAACTTTAGCAGCAACCCGGAAGGTTCATGGGCTTACTGCCCCTCCTGGTTAGTAGCTGCCTGGGACCCTACAGCAGAGCCTGGCTTTGCCTAGTCGTCCTCCAGGACTGGGCAGCTCACCCCTCCTGTGCTGGCCAGCTCTGTGCAAGTCTGTGCCAAGATGGGGCTTAAATCTGCCTTCAAACCCTTCACCCTTCCTTGTAAATCTTGAAGAGTGGGTCTGCCACCCCTCCGTGGTCACCAGACTGGGTGCTGACTGGGGATGGGGAGGGAAAGTTGGGCCCGCTGCCTGGGATCTTCTGCCTCACCTTGGTGGAGTCCTGAAAGCCCTCCCTGCCGCCCGGCGGCGCACAGCTCAGAGCCTCTGGGAGAGCCGGCCTGACCCGGGGACAGCGCAGGAATGGGCTGAGACAGACGGAGGTCCTCAAAACCCCTCCCCATCTGCTCCCTCCCCACACCGCTCCTCTTTGTCTTTGGGTCTCACACATTCCTGGGACCTACCTGGATTGCTAAGGCAATATCCCCTCCAACCCCCCACTCCCTTTTCCCCCGCCTCTCATTTCTCCTTCTGGGATCACTCTCATAGTCGAGGCTGTTCTGTTTTCCTGCTGTTTTACCTTCAGGAATGCTCGGCTCAGAGAGCGGGGTGAACCCCCTGAAAGTCACACAGGAAGTTCATGAAAAAGGAAAACTCTAGAGGAGCCCGAGCTCTACCAGGACTTAGGGACACCAGAAAGCCCCAATTTTCCAGCGCCCTGCTCAGCACAACCTGGGGGAAAGACACTCCACACGCGTCCCTGGTGCTCCCATCCGGGACCCGGGGCCCCCGGGCTCCCGCGCTCCTGGCCCACAGGCAAAGGGGGCGTGGCAGGAGGAAGGCGTGGTCTCGCCACGCCCTCCCGCCTCCGCCCGCAGCTGGGAGCGGGTCCCCCAGCTCTGTGCCCACTAATTGGTCTCATTAGGCACCGGCAGAAGCCTCCAGCTGCGCAGATCCGAGCCGTGTCATCCGCTTAGCGCCCTCGCACCACCCGGCGCTCCCGCCCCACGCCCCCTCCCGCCGCCGCTGCCACCCTCATTGTCGTCTCTGCTCTCCTCGAGGGGCCAGGGCATGCTCCGTGCTCCCGCGGCCGGGCTAGGCGGCGGCAAGCGACACTATCCGCCGGCAGCGACATGAGGCGCGGCCGGTGGGCCTCCCTGGTCTTGGGGCTGCTGCGCCTCTGCCTGGGTGAGCGGTCGCGGGGCGAGGGGGTGGGCGTAAGCGCTTACCCGGGTGGCCACAGGGACATGGTCCTGGGCCGTCCACTTCCAGAGTGGGACTCCGTCTGGGGGACGGAGCGGGGAAATCCTTCCAGCTGCCCGGCCCCTGGTACGGGGAGCTCCTGGGGCGCCGGCGTCCTAGAGCTCTGGGGTTTGCGCCCCGACCTCCGCTGCTCTCCGCCTGTTCCCAAGCAGGGCGGGAGGTTTGGCGGCTGCTCCGATGTCTGTGTGGGGCAGGGGAGGGTGCGCCGGCTCACCGTGTGACCTTGGCTGGGGCACTGCCACTCTCTGAGCACGCGTACCCAGTCCGTCCATTGATGGGGGTGGGCTTGGGCGCTACCTGGGTTCTAAGCTCGCACAAGGTGTGTGTCCCTGACAAGCCCGAGCCCAGTCTGAGCCCACCACGGTGGAGGGGTTGAGGGGACTCTCTGGTTGGCCCCCAGCGGGGTCTCTCGGTGCTCCCGGGTGGAGGAGGTGGAGCATTAGAGGGACCTGACGCGTGACCGCGCTGGTGCTCAATCTCTCGGTGCCGGTCTGTTCCATGTCTCTTCTCTTCCCAGCCCAGGCCAACTTTGCCCCCTACTTCTTCGATAACGGGGTCGGCAGCACCAACGGAAACATGGCTCTGTTCAGCCTCCCAGAGGACACCCCCGTGGGTGAGTAGCCCTGGAACCCGCCCCCACCTGCGGGGTGGGTCGCCTTCTCCTGGACATAGGAACCAAACTGTGATTCCTTTGAGCCTATGAGGTTTAATGCACTCCCCAGGGCGTCTTGTTTGCTCTCTGAATTCCCAGGGCAGTGGTGGGAAAGGAGGTCACCGCTGCCATGGCGACCTAAGCCTGACCAGTCCTGGAGACCAGAGTGTGAACCCTGAGACAGGGTCAGCCCTAAGCGGCAGGAGTGGCTCACAGCATGGCAGTAACCTGTCCTTACCTGCTGTGTGACCTTGAGCAAACATATTTACCTCCCTGAGCCTCAGGTCTCTAGGCTTTAAAATGGCCCAAGAGCATCCAATTTGCTGAGATTCGCAGAGAAGGCAGAAGGAGAGAGAGGAGAGATTTCACACTCCCTCTTGCTCTCCCTGTGGAACTGGGAACCCTGGGGAAAAGGGGGAGCAAGGAGAGCAAAACAGGCGCCTGCCTTCAGAAATCCCTGCAGAGCCAGTCCAGGCATGGGGGCACGGTGCTGCACCGCGGACACCCCTCCTGCCTTAGCGGCCGCTCCCTTTACCCCTTGCCCCCCAAACCCAGGGAGCCCCTAGTCTTGGCTCCTGAGAGAGGAGTCATTACCAGGCAGAGGGAAATGTAGTCTTTACAGTTGGGCACAGCAGACCTGCACCTCCTCTGTGATCTGCACTGTAGGATACAATCTGGCAAGTAGCATGGAACAGCTGTGAAGAACAAAGATAAAAAGTGAGAAGCGGCCAGCAGGGCTGAGGCCAGCAGTGAGCGCCCAGGTCAGGGCGGTGTCTTTGGCACTGAACTGAATAGTGACTTTAATATAAACAGTTGAATCTTTGGTCCTGAGCGGCTGCCACTGTTAGGAAGTTGGGTCCCAAGTTCCAGGTCTGTCCCCTCTGTCTCCTTCCAGGCTCTCATGTCTACACCCTGAATGGAACAGACCCCGAAGGAGACCCTGTCTCCTACCACATCAGCTTTGATCCCAGCGCTAGAAGCATCTTTTCCATTGACCCCAATTTTGGAAACATCACTCTGATTGAAGAGCTGGACAGAGAGGTATGGGGAGATATGGGGAGTGCTGCGGACTGCAGCCTGCAGACAGACCTCTGCGGGCTGGAAGGTGCCGGAGACACAGTGGTTAGAACCTCTCTGCAGGGTAGGGGGTGAGGGGGCGGCCACTGCACAGTCAAGCTGTGGGATTTCATGGTTGCCTCCCAGAGGCAGAGGAGGCTTTACTCTCACAGAGCGAATAGTGGGGTTCCTCTAGTGAGCACCTGCCAGCCCTGCTAATCTTTTAAGCATGTTCAACTAAATCTGTTTGCACTTTGAAGGTTCTGAAAGAAAGCTCACAAAGTGATTTTTCAAGCCTGTCCTTGGAGAGGTCCTGTACACCCAGGAAACTCCGAGCAGACCAGGGCTGGAAAGGGTGGCTGAGAGAGTGAGTCTGAGCTTGGCAGATGCCTGTATTCCCCTCTGCAGCCTCTGAATCTGCCGGTGACAGGGCATGAGTTTTGTTTCCTTTGAGACCCCACACCAGGCTGGTCAGCCCAGGTAGCCTCTTGACTGGACCTTAGCCATGGGGCTGCTGCCAGCTCTGGTTTGATGGCAGCATCCACTCACTGCAGGCCAGGTAGAGACATGAAAGGGAGGTCCCCCCCCAGAGACTGCCATGGGGACACGGATGGAGGCTGTGTCTGTGCTGTCAGCAACCCCTCCCAGCACCTATGGGATCCGGTGACCTCCAACATCCCTGCTTGTTGACAGCCCTCCACACCCCTGTCCCACCACGTCCTAAGAGCGCTGAGACACCATGGATGTGGACCTCTGCAGAACCGAGGAATATGGAGAGACAGGGAGAGATAAGGGGAAGGAAAAGGAAATGAAAAGAAAGGGCAAAAGTCTTCCTTGTGGGACCTTGAGCATGCCGGGGTGGCTTTTTTCCTCGCTCAAACAAGAGAGCATTTTCTGTTAGAGCCTCATAGTCCCTTTGGGTTTATGAGAGCCCCTGACACAAAAAGCCCTGAAATAAGGTCTCAAGATGGCAGGAGGCAGCATTTGGCCATGCCAGGGAGGCGGTCACCACCACCCCTCCCTGCTCCAGGGCTCCATGGATGTGCCCAGGCCTCACGTTGGTATGTGGAGCAGAGAGAGGTCCGGAGCACTCGGGGGTCCCGTGGCCTGTCAGACTCCCAGACGCTCAGCCCCTGTGCTTTCTTACAGAGGGAGGATGAGATTGAAGCCATCATCAGCATTTCTGATGGCCTGAATCTGGTGAGTGCACCACCAGGCCAGCCCTTGGCAGCATTTGGGTGAGAAGGGTGAGGCTGGGGGGTCCCACAGAAAATTTCAACCAGGGCCCAGCAAGACCTTTCCAGAGTGCCGACAGGAGAGGGCTGCCGCGAGGCCAGAGGGGAAGGAAGGGAGGGAGGGGAATGGAGAGACCAGGCTCTCTGAGCTGAACTTCTGATGGATTTAACCTGAGTTCTGCAGCCCTCCCCATCTGCCTTCCCCAACCTGGGTCTTGGCCCCCTGCCCAGCCACTGGAGCTGAACACCTGGGCATCCAGATGCTCTCCTCACCTGCTTCCCCGAGCCACCACTTCCCCCCAGCCCTCCTCAGTGGCCCCAGGATGACTGCAGCAGGCCCCAGGGGCTCCCTGGCTGCCTGACTCCCTTGCCCCAGTTGCCTCCAAAGCCATCACTGTGGAACATAGATCTGCGCACTTCCAGGGTCACAAAGTGCTAATAGCTGGCCCTGCCACCTAAAGGGTGAAAGCCACACTTTGGTCTGGCACTCTGTGCTTTCCCGTCAGGCACCATCTGCCTCGCCACTTCTCCCACATCCACCCCACCAACCTCTAGCCATAAATCCACTTCTGTGCTGTGAACTCACCATGCATTTCACTCTCTTCCTTTGCACACACAGCCCCTTCATCCAGGCACGTCTTTCCACCCCTCTCCTTCCGGCAAAGCTGCCGCAGGGCTTAATTCTCACTCCCGCAAGAAGCCTTCCCACTTTTCACCACCACAGCTTGGGCCATGGGTACAGCGCTCACAACCCTTAGGGAGGTGTCTACACAGGCCACGGTGTGCTTGGTGCCCCCAGAGTAGTGCAGGTTGGGGACCTCACCCTCAGTGCCTGTCATGGCCCTGTTATCACCCTGATGATATCACGACATTCTTTCATATGGTAATCTTTGCCCCCAAATCCCAGCCACCATGACCAGTGCAAAATAACACACCATCAGACTGTCTTCTGTCTCTAGGATGGAACACAGTGTTGGACACCAAGTTGCTGTTTAATAATATTTGTTGCATGAATGAATAAAAGAAGGAAGGAAGGGAGACAGAGAGAGGAGAGATGGGCAGGGACATCTACCTGGGGGTGTTAGAGTCCACTGTCTTTTGAGACCCAAGAAGGTCTCACTGACTGGACTCCTGACTTTTCTGCCCTTTCTCAGGTGGCAGAAAAAGTTGTGATCCTGGTGACCGATGCCAATGACGAAGCGCCCAGGTTCATCCAGGAGCCTTACGTTGTCCTGGTTCCTGAGGTGAGTGGGGGGCCACTAGGCAGGGCTGAAACTGCTACCCCAGGTCCCTGGCCCAGCCCCTGGGGACAGACAATAGTCTGTCCGTCGACTATTGTCCTTGGCAGAGCCTCCCATGTCACCCTCCCTGCCCTCCCAAATTCATTTTTGATCCAAAGTAATGCTCATTTGCTATTTCCATTATAATCATAATGTATGTTTATTGTAGAAATGTGAAATATATAGAAAAGTAGGGAAAAAAGAGTTTTAAAAATCACCCTGAATCTCTTCAACTGGAGACATTGTTAAATTTGGTGCATTTCCTTCTAGTCTTTTTTGTGATTGTTTATTTTTTTCTGTTTCTTCGGCATAGTTGTGACTGTACTGAACAATGCTTTCCATATCGTATTTTTCACTTAAGTCATAACATAAGCATTTTCATCATCCATTGTGAAGTCTGGGTCACTATTGTTTTAATGGCTTCCAACAAGTGGACATTCCATCATTTACAGAACCATTCCCTGATGTTTGGACATTCAAGGTGCTTTAAATTTTTGCTGTCATAAGTTTTATTTTTTTTATTAGGATTATTTCCTTAAGATACCATCCAAGATTTGAAATTACTGGGTCACAGAATGCATACTTTGGGGTACTGCCAGATTGCTCTTCCAGAAGGGGAGCAGATTGCTCCCTCCCCTGTGACACCAGGAAGGGTTTTTCTCCTCTCCCCTTGCTGACACTGGGATTCCAGAAGTTTAACACATCAGTTGATTCTCTAGCAGAAAGATACCTCATTCTGGTTTTAAACTGTAGTCCCTGGTCCCTGGTGAGCCTAAATATGTCTGTGGTTCTGAACCGTTTTCGCCGTGGAATTGCTGTTTTGTATTTAGACCCTTTATCTATTTGGGGTCTTGGTGTTTTCCTCTCACCTCTCCCTGAGGACATCCCAGCCCGGCTGCATCTTCTTAAGCTCCCTTTTTGCAGGGGCAAAAAAAAGGGAGAATGTGGTGTGGCAGGCCCACGAGGAGGTCAGCTACTCCTCCCCGAGGAGCCAGGTCTCTAAGACAGGGGTCGCCACAGAGGATAAGAAAATTGATAGGAAATAGAGAGAATAAAAGAATACACAGAGACTAAGTTATAGTTGATAGTTTTATATGAAAAGATCAGAATAATCACAACAGGGTACTTAGGTGGCTAAGCATATCCCCGTGACTGTCTAGCAATATGGTTAGATTCACATAGGTTTTTATGATCACAGATCTCAATTACTAGTTGTCAGGGTAACACATTTGCATATCAGGGAATGCAGTTGCTAGGGGAATAGGATTACACAGGTAGTGGGTTAGGATCAAAAGTCTTCTCAAAGGGCTACTAACAAGTCTTTATTTAGGTAAACAAACAGGTACAAAGTCTTTCAGGGGCTAAGTTCTAAGAGGTAGTCATCAATTAACAGAAGTATAACAAAAGAGGTATAGTGATTCTATATTTCTTTGATGTAGTCATTGTGGACTTAAACAGACAGTCAGGAGTGAACAGGAAGCCTGATTTTCTACAAACAGGTTGTTTATGACACAGATGCATGTCTCAGAGCAAAGTACACTGATTGTCTCTGGCTCCCATCTTGTGGGCTAGATATTTACCTGTGTCTCAGCATTGGATACCCAGAAAAACACAGAGAGATAACCAGGAAGTCCCTTGGAAAGCATCCCTACAGGAGATTTGAGAGCTCGCTCATGATAACAGCCTCTGATAAGTGAACCATTGAGTTCACATATTCTTTCAGGGCAAAACCCTGCAAACTCCTATCTCTGTCTTTAATATAGCAATATTGGGTGATACAATAAAATAATGATCTTATGAGCCACATTTCATTAATTCCTCAATCATATTTCCCCAACACCTTTTCTTTCCCTCCTTCCAGCACCCACTCTGCCTCCCCCTGGTGGGGGCTCACACATGCATCTGCTCCCCTCGCCTCTGTCTAGCCCTTCACTCCCCTGACCCCGCTGCTCCATGGCCCCCCTGGCTTCCCTAGCACCCTGTCACTGCCCCTGACCCTCCCCTGTGGCTGTGACCCCTCAGGACACACCTGCCGGTAGCAGCATCTTTAAGGTCCATGCAGTGGACAAGGACACTGGCTCTGGAGGGAGTGTCACCTACTTCCTGCAGGTAAGGTGGGACACATAGGAGGGGCTGGTGGGAAGGGACAGAAGCCTTCTTCCCCTGACGGGCCCATCCTGGCTTCCTCTGAGTTGGCCTGTCCCACTCTCTTCCTGGGTCCCCAGGACCTTCAGCCCTCCATGTCCCCAGCCCCTTCCTCTGAGGCTCCCCCATGAGGCAGAAGATCCCTGTCTGGGCCCGGAATGGTCAATAGGAAAAAAAGGCAGAAGGGACAACTCTCAAAAGAAGGAGGGCTATGACGCCCCTGAAAACACAGTTTCTGGAGAAATCCCCTGGACTCCGCGAGTACTGGGGAGATTCCACCTCTTACCACTTGAGTGACCTTAAACACCTTATCTAAAGTTTCCAGCTCAGCTTCCTCGGGTGTAAGATGAAAGAGATAGAAGCACATCCGTTGTGAGGTCTCCATACACATGAAGCTTCAGCAAGAGCACCTGGCACAGGGTGCCTGGCCACACCTAGCTAGAAGGCCCCCAAGCACCCCCCGGGGGCAGGTGCTCCTTGCCGGCCTCCTTCATGCTGCACATCACCTCTTGCCCCCACCCTCATGCTGCCTGGGACTGGCCCACTGCAGTCACTTGCTCCGTGTGGTTGTGATGTGTGAGCCCCTACCCTCTCCGGCTTAGAGCGCATGGCAGACATTTCTACCTGCTGAAACCTCCAGGCCAGAGCTTAGCCCAGGGCTGAGCTCCTGTTTGTTTTCCAACTGAGCAGGGAGAAAATAGAAGACCCTGGAAGGGAACATTCTAGTTTTGACAGAGGACGTGGGAGGAGAAGCCCAGGACCCCCTTGTGGAGGGGAAGCTGGGGACAGAACATGGGTGCCCTGAAGTTTGAATCTCAGCCCAAAGGCCAGACTTCCTGTGACAAGGGGCAGTGAGGATCCCCTTTAGTAAGCAGAGCAGCCATTCCTGGGGCTGGCCTGGGTTCCTCCCCGAGGCCCTGCCAACCCCCCAACTTTCACAGAACCTGCACTCCACCCAGTTTGCCGTGGACCGCCAGAGCGGCGTGTTGCGCCTCCATCCGGGGGCCACTCTGGACTATGAGAAGTCCCGGACCCACTACGTCACCGTGGTCGCCAAGGTAATGGTGGGAAGCATCCAGTCTTCCCTCAGCCCTTGGGCTGGAACAGAGTTGGGGTCCACGATGGAGTAGGGGGCATTTGGAGAGCAGGAGGTGTGATGGGTGTAGGGAAATGGGGTGCAGCAGCTTGGGATCTATTCCGCCTGGATGTGTTCTCCGGTGAAGGCTGGAGAGGGCACGTTCCCTTCTCGGGGAGACATTTGCTCCTCAAAAGTGACAGGAAACTGACAGGCCAGGGTGCCGTGGGTAGGACCAGAAGACTGTGTGTCCCCCTCACATCCCCTCAGCATGGCCTCCAGGTGCCCCCCTCTCTCTGGCCAGGCTTGCTCCCCCACCTCCTCCTCTCTGTGTGGCCAGTTTCCCTTTCTGAGCCTCGGTTTCCTCATCTGCCTGTCCCTGAAGTCTAACTAAGCTCCTCACGTATCTGAAGTACATGGTGTGGAACTGGAGATCAGCAGACACCCAGACAAGGAACACAAAATCCCCACTGTCCCTCCAGGCTCAGCGCTTGCCTTTCAGGAAGGCCCTTGCTGGTCATAGACAGGCTGCAGGCATCCCGCTGCAGCCTGGTTCAGAAGGCCTGACACAGCCCACCTGCTGGGACTCTGTGAGGCTCAGCTCAGCGCACGCCTCCCTCCCACAGGCTCAGGCTCAGGCCTGCATCATACTCCTGTGGGCCCTGTGGCACCCAGCACAGGCCAAGCACATAGTAGGTCCTCAGGAGGTGTGGGAGGGGAGATTCAGCTCTGAGCACCTCCTTCTATGCCCCCTGCCGGCCGTGATTTCCCTGGAGACAGAACTAACCCTGTTTCCAAAGGAACGCCTTTGAGCACCTTCTGCACCGAAGCCCTGCACGCACCCATCTCGTTTAACTTTCCCAGCACTCCTCTGAGAGGAGACTCACCTCCTGTGACACAGGAGCAAACAGAATCTCAGAGAGGACAACTGGCCCTGCAGCCAATAGGGCAGGAGCCTCGGAGTCTGATGGTGTGTCTGACTCCGGAGCCCACCCGTCTTCACTCTCCTGTGTGCCCCTGATTCTTCCCCAGGATGGTGGGGGGAGGCTTCGAGGGGCTGATGTGGTGTTCTCAGCAACCACCACCATCACAGTCAACGTGGAGGACGTGCAGGACACGGCCCCTGTCTTCGTGGGCACACCTTACTATGGCTACGTGTACGAGGACACTCTTCCGGTGGGTGGCTGCGCCCCTTAGCCAGTGTCTCCTCCCAACGCTTCCTGCCCTGTCCCTCATGACTCTTGGAGCTCCCTGCCAAGGGTGGCTGGGCTCAGCCCAGGTCACCCTGCACGCACAGAGCCCAGCTCTGGACTCAGGCTCAGGCCATGAACTGCCCTTTTGACCCCAACCAGACTGTGAGCTGGCAGCGAGCAGAGATCAGGCTGGAGTCAGACCTCACTAGGCCACACAAGAACCCTCCATGGAACTGAACTGCATTTTCCATTTGCACTTCCCATTTTCTGAGTGTTCTTGACTTTAAAAAACAAGGAAAAACACCTATCAAGGACCTAGTGTGGAGACAAGTTGAGTGAGGGGGAGAGAAATGTTTCGCTGCCCTGGGTGGAGGCTCAGGACAGGGCAGGGGAGGCCCAGGCCGTCCTGCGTCCTACCAAGGAGCTAAGGGCAGAAGGAAGTGCAGAGGGTCAGGGCTCTGGGAGAGGGGGCAGCCCCTACATAGAGGCAGGAAGTAGCCACGAGTAGGCCAGAGAGAATGGCCGCACAGGGTGCTGAAGTGGGGGCAGCAGGCACAGGTGGAGCAAGACTCGTCTGGTCACCGCCGCCCTACCCCAAACCTCCAACACCAGCACCCAAGGCCCGTAGGCTCATCTGCTAATCCTGGGACTTCGCATTTGAGGCTGTCTGTGCCCAGCCCCTCTCCCACCTGTCTCTCCCCTGTCCCTTCATGCATCTCTGATGGAGGGGACCGCGGTGGGTGGCTGGGAGGCAGTAGAGTCGAGAGCTGAGGGCTGAGTGTGGCGTGTGGGCGGGAGGCTCTGGGCCCTGGGCAGCCCCTTGCATGGACCCCTGTGGGCAAGGAAGCGGGCGGAGGCGGGGGGGGGCTCAGGCTATGCTGAGCGCCCCCTGCAAAGCAGGGCGGGGCCATGCTTCAAGTCCACATGGAGGCAGGGCTCTTTTCGTGGGTGGAGGCGGCACCTCCCCTCTGTGATGGGGACAGTGTCTGTGGAGGGGAGGCCCCCCCATGTCTCTCCCTTCAGCCTCAAGCAGCTGCTTCTGCTCCTCCAAGGGCTCAGAGGTCCTGAAGGTGGTCGCCATGGACGGAGATCGGGGCAAACCCCACCGCGTTATCTACAGCCTCGTGAATGGTGAGTCTGGGGCTTTGGGGCTGCAGCTCTGACTCTTTGGGTGACCAGTTTCCCCAAGCTCTGGATCCCAACTCCCTCATCGATAGGACCTAGATGTGTGGAGAGAAGGGCTGGGAGCCCCAAGAGATGGCAAGTGTCCTGGGGCACATGCTCCGGCCTCCGCATGTCATTATATTCAGCACTGGGGTGGAAGCACTAAAAGCGACATGGGTGGCGCTAAACGTGCTCCCTTCACCCTGGGCACACGCTCATTGGTGGGGACGGGTGGCAGCATCTCTCACACTTCTTAAACTGCTTTGTGTATTTTCTCATTCTTTTTAATTTTTTAGCCTAGAGCATGTAGCTGCATTAAGTGAATCAAATGCAGTGATAATGTGGCATCTTCCTAGTGCTAGCCCTATATATGGAGGAGAAAACTGAGGCTCAGAGAAGCTAAGGAGGCATCTCAAGTTCCCACCACTGGATTTGACCTTGAGTCTGCAGGCTCCAGAGTCTGTGCTTTTCCTACAACCGGGCAGCAACTGAGCAGGCTGAGCTGTCCCTGGGCTGGGCCAGGTCATCACACCAGGCACCTGATCCCAATCTGCACATGTCTACACACCCCAACCCTGTCCCTCGGACACGCCTGGCCCACACTGGCTCTCCAGCATCTCACACATGGACAGACATGCCCATCACACACGGGCTCTTTTCTGCAAGCACACAGACCCTTGGCTGCCTTCCGCCCATGCCACCGCTGCACACCTTCGCCCAGTGACAGCGCACCCACCCCACCCGGCTCCACCCCGCCTCTCCTCCTCTTCCTCCAGTCTCCTCTCTCCCTCTCCTCTTGTTCGCCTCCCCTCCCTTCCCTGCTTCCCCTTTTTTCCCTCCTTCCCTTTCCTTCACACACACACAGACACACCCGTACATGTGTACGCACGCACACACACACGCTATTATGCATAAGAGAAGGACACGGTGTGGAATCAGGGAGCTGAACAAAAGAGAGTAAAAGTCTCAGCTCTGCACTTGCTGTGTAACCTCACACAAGTTACTTAGCCCCTCTGAGACCAGTTTCCTCATTGGCAAGACACAGGTGACAGGATTACATTCTGTGGAGGAGACTTGCCCAGGGTAAAGCGAGATGAGCGTTTGGCGCCCCACTGTGGCCCTGTGTGGAACTACAGGGCGCATCTCTCCTCTGACAGGGAGCGACGGTGCCTTTGAAATTAACGAGACGTCTGGAGCCATCTCGGTCATGCAGAGCCCTGCCCAGTTCCAGAGAGAGGTGTATGAGCTGCACGTACAGGTACCTTCCCTCTAGCCTTGTCTTCCCTGCCTGCCTTTCAGCCATGGAAAGCTACAGACGCCCTGGAAGTTCCTTCCCTCCAGCCCCCTGGGCTCACACAGTCTGGGAGGGAGCTAGATATTGCTCCAAAGAGCACCCGCACCAGGCTGCAACAGATGCACAGGAAACCCCCAGGGAGAGGAGGGGGACATGAACTCACAAGCAGAGTCATGACAAGGCAGGAGGAGGTAGCACTGAAGCAGCGATGCCTCGCGCATGGGTAGTATCCAACAGGTGCATACTGGTGGCAGGGGCATTGGTTGGTGGGGGCAGAGTGAGGGCCATTCCAAACTAGGAAAGCTCAGAGAGCCCAGACTCAGGGGGAGAGCACATGATGTGTTAGGGAAACACCCAGGAGTCAGGGGAGACCAGAGCAGAGAGCCCACGGCAGCCTGGAGAAGAAGAAAAGTTGGACTCCCAGGCTGGGGCCAGAGGAGTGGTGGCCCTGCATGTGGGAAATGGGTTTGTGCCCAGGGCAGGGCACATGACCTGTGCAGTCACATGGGGACCATGCTTAGAGGCATCCCACGCTAAGCTTAATGCTCTACTGTTTGCTACCTTGAAATTCCTGATAAGGTTTGAACAAGGGACCCTAGATTGTTATTTTTCACCAGGTAAATTATTTATATCTAGCTGGTCCTGTCCATGAGCAATAAAGAGCCATCGAAGGTTCTGAGCAGGGTTACAGTCACTTGTTGAAGGCTCCCTCTGGCTGCTCACTGGACCAGTGGGGTTTCCAAATTGGGAGAGTTTGGCCAGCCAAGACTTCCAGGATCCTCCCCTGGGAATGGGAAGGACTCTGCAGCCAGGTGATTCTGGCCCCAGTTCCAGCCTAGAATTTGGGAATTCTGGTCTCGACTCAGGCTTGGAGGGAACTGAATGGGACTCAGGGAGGCAGAGCCACCGGACAGGGTGACAGAGGAAGAGGGCCTGTGGGGAAGAGGGGAGGCGGATGGCAGGAAAGGACAAAATGAAGTATGAAGGAGTCACACTGCACCGAACGTGGCAGTTGGTGGGTATGACAGCCAGGCACGGGGTGGTGCTGCCATCAGGAGCACCGGAGAGGAGGCAAGTGACGAAGGCAGGGAATGGCGAATGTGGGCACCCGAGGGACATGCAAGTTGAAGCACACCAACATGGGCATATGGGTTTGGAACTTGGGGGACAGAGCATCAACTTACAGATGGCTGTGAGAGGCACGGGGGATGGGAAATGAGAGAATGGCTGCAGGGAGATAGGAGCAGTCACCAAGCACTGCTGCGGGAGCCATGGAGGGGGCCAAGAGTGAGCAGGAGGGGAGGGCAAGGGGAAGGAGGCTCCCCCACCCCGAGGGGCCAGAGAGGCTGAGGAGGACCTGCAGAGAGCACAGTCACTCACATTGGCCAAGGGAGTAGAGCATTTGGGGGAAAAATCAGTGACAGTGCCGGATGTAGTGTGGAAGTCAGTGTGAACTGTCTACGTGGGGGATGGGGTGAGAATGAGTGGGAATCAGGATGGAAATGGCAGGCATGGGCTTCGGAGAAGGGAGAGAGTTAGGACAGCACTGAGGGTGTGAAGGAGGGGCAGGGTCATTTTAGGGTGGGTAAGACCAGGCGTACTCATAGAACAGGAGAAAAGAGGCTTCAAAGGGGCATTGGTTGGTGGGGGCAGAGTGAGGGCCATTCCAAACTAGGAAAGCTCCTAGGATAGGAGGAGCTCATAGGATATTTGCCACATGGTTCATGGCTATGGACTCTCAGCCCTGGCTTTGCAGCCTGTATTATTTATCCATCGCTGCATGACAAGTTACCCCAAACCTATCAGCTCAAAACAACACACATTCATATTTCACAGTTTCTGGGTCATGAGTCCAGGCTCAGCTTGGCTGGGCCTCAGTTTTAAGGTCTTTCCTGTGACTGCAATAAGATTGTCAGCCAGGAACGGGCCTCATCTGAAGGCTTAACTGGGGAAAGATCAGCTCCCACACTCACCTGGCTGTTGGCAGGACTCAGTTTCTTGTGGGCTGTTGAGCTAAGAGCCTCAGGTCCTGGCTGGCTGCAGGCTAGCGGTCACCATCATCAGTTCCTTGTCACGTGGGCCTCTCCAGCATCACTGCCTGCTTCATCCACTATCAAGACGAAGTTTTGATCTCTCATAATCTAATCATGAGGTGAGATCACATCATCTTTGCCATATGCTATCAGTTAGAAGCAAGTCGCTAGGCTAGGCCACACTTAAGGAGAGAGGATTATACGAGGGCATGAAGAGTAAGTAGGATCACTGGGGGCATATCAAGAGCCCGCCTGCCACACAACCATAGCCACCTGCCCCTACCCAGGTGACTGAGGTCAGCTCTGTGGGGATCCCAGCTGCCCAGGCCATGGTCCCAGTAACCATCAGGATTGTGGACCTCAACAACCATCCACCGACCTTCTACGGAGAGAGCGGGCCCCAGAACAGGTTTGAGCTGTCCATGAATGAGCATCCGCCCCAAGGCGAGATCCTGCGGGGCCTCAAGATCACCGTCAACGACTCCGACCAGGTGCGTGTGCAGCCCTTGACCCCGCCTTCCTGCAGACGCCGCGCGGCCGAGGTCCCAAAGCTAACTAGGTCTGCATCAACCTCCACTGCATAGGTGGCAGAGGCAGGCAGGTCACAGAATGAATTAAACAGGAAGGTGTAGCCAAGAGGGAGAGGAGGGGGAGTAGCCAACCAAAGGCTATCTGCCTAGCCAAAAGCAATAACAGTCAGGTCAAAGTAAAATCTAGTCCAACAAAAGCAAATCTGCATCTGACCAGCCACATAGGCATTTGTGAATGTCACTTGCACAGGGCTTGGAGTTATATGTTTATTATCTGGCTTAATCCTCATAACCTGCTAAACTTTCTAATCCTTGATCAACTTATCCCCAGAGTTAAGGGCATACAAAAGCTCCTTCTATATAGCATGACACATATTAATAAGATTCTATTCTCATTTATCTTCCCTCTTTCCTATCTACAAACTCTATCGCTCAGGGAGCCAATGCCAAATTCAACTTGCGGCTGGTGGGACCGGGGGGCATCTTCCGAGTGGTCCCACAGACAGTCCTGAACGAAGCTCAAGTTACGATCATTGTGGAGAACTCAGCTGCCATTGACTTTGAAAAATCCAAAGTGTTAACCTTCAAGGTAGGTGGTGCTTTGCGCTGCCCTGAATGGGGGCGGGGGAGGGTCCCAGGAGCTCACACCAGCATCATGAGTCATTCCTGAGAGGGGTCCCTTGTCACTCCTGCCCTTCCTGGCCCCATTCTTTTCCTCCATGACCCTCTGTCCCTGGAGTGATGGGATATCGGGGAGCAGGGGTGGGGGAGGAAGAAGGGGGTACACAGAGCCTTCTGCAGGCTACTCACAGCCTCAGTGGCACTGAACTCCCGCCCTCTAAACCACAACCAGCCCCAGGAATGCAGAGTAAAACTGCCAGTATAATTTGCCATGGTAATAGATGGAGAGAGAAAAACTGTTTGATTATCAAAATAGATGCTTTCTCATGGGCCTTTGACATCTGTCATCTTATTCTGATCGCAACCTTAGCAGAAGAGGGAAAAAATACTTTTTTGACTTCATTCATAATTATGTAAAATTACAAGTGTATATAAAATGCATTTTATATATTAACATATAAGTTATATATTTTTAAAAGGAAAAATACTTTGTTGATATTATTTAAATTGTTACCATTATCTATAATTATACATACATATTAATATACATATCCACCTATAGCCAGCAATGTGCTTAAAAGTGAAATACAAAGAGCAGCCTATGAGGCCAGGAACAAAGCATGAATACCTGCTAGCACCACTATTATTTAACACGATTCCTATAATAACCTTATTCCTGGATAAAGAAAGGAAATAAGAAGTACAAATATTAGAAAGGAAGAAGAGACAAAATGATCATTATTTACAGGTGGTGCAATTGCTTAAAGAACAAATCTAAGAGAAAGGATTGAAAAACTATTAGAAACACAGCAAAATTACTAATGTGCTTGATTACAAAGTCAATACCCAAAATCCAATAGTTTTTCTACATACAAAAATAACAATAAGAAAACATATGGAGTCATACATACCATGCAAAGAAAAAAATTTAAAAAAGAAAATATAATGACATAAACGGTTTTCTTTTACAGTAACCACCAACAGATAAAATTCATAGAAATTACTGTAACAAGGAACATGCAATATCTAAATGTCAAAAAATGTGAAATTTCACAAAGGGATATCGAGAAAGTAAGAAATGTAAAGACATACGGTGTTTTAAAAATGCCAATTCTCCTTAAGTTAATAAAGAATTCAATGTCATGCCAATTAGCTTTTCCTTAGAATTTCCTTTGGAGACGTGGTGAGAAGCCTTGACAAAATTATACTGGTTTTTATCTGGAGAAATAAACTTATAAGAATAGCCAGGAAAATTGGAACTAGAAGGGAATGTGCAACTCAGCGGAACAAAAGAAACTGGCCCCCTACAAATGGGAGTGATCAGAAAGCTGGCATGGCCAGGGGTGCGGGGGTGATGTCGGGCCTTAGAGGTGACCCTTGCAGGCAGTGGCAGCTGTGAGTCGGAACGGAGCAGCCCTGGGAGACAGATGGCACGGTCTCCGTGGGGTGACTGCCCGACCAGTGAAGTCCCCGTTTTCCTTCCGTCCCAGCTCCTGGCCATTGAGGTGAATACTCCAGAGAAGTTCAGCTCCACAGCGGATGTTGTGATCCAGCTCCTGGACACCAATGACAATGTCCCCAAGTTCACCTCCCACTACTACATTGCCAGGATCCCCGAGAATGCAGTGGGGGGCTCCAACGTGGTGGCTGTCACGGTGGGTTGGGGACTCGCCCAGGGGCCAGGGTGGGGTAAGGGGCCTCGTGAAGTGAGACCAATCCAGGTTCCACTTGAATGGCAAAGCCCACACTCATTAGCAGTCCTTGGTCCAGGTACTTGCCCTCTCTTGTCCTCAGTTTCTTCGTCCCTACAATGGGGACAGCATTACCTCACAGGACTACAGTGAGGACATACATACATGTAAACCCCAGCCACAGGGGACGGGCCCCGTCTCCTTCTCCTTCCTCATGTATGAAGGAGGAACAAAGTCTTCCAGATCTAAACTGCTCGGTTCCTTCAACACTTGAGAACTCGTTGGAGGAAAACTAGGGCTCCAGCGCAGGCCTCCAGATCAGTTTCTCCCTAGTTGGGACAACCCCCAAATTTCCTTGCTTTGCCGGTTAAAAGCAACCGTCAGACACAAGAGCTTCCAACATGCCCTGACAATGAGGTACGAGCCACCGTGCGCCACCGAGAGCTTTCTCTCTTCCAGGCTATGGATCCGGACACAGGACCCTGGGGCGAAGTCAAATACTCCATCTATGGGCCTGGGGCGGAGCTGTAAGTCCTTCCAGAACCCAGGACAGGGCCTCAGGCAAGGGGCGTAGGAGGCTGAGGGAGGAGGGACATGGGAGGGTGGGAGATAGGAGCCTAAGTCAAGCAGTGGAGAGCCTGAGGGACACACTCAGTGAGGAAGGTCATTGTCATGGCCCGCAGTCAGGGCTGGGCTGGGGCAGGGGCAGGCCATGGGAAGAGAGGGCAGGACTGCCGCTGGGGTTGTCAAGCTGAACGTGATATTATAGATAGGTGAGTTCACAGCTGGATCTGCTCCCCCAGTCAGACTGCAAGGAGGGGAGGGAGCAGAACACCTGGGAGGAGCTGTGTGATGCCTCACTGCCGCTTTGGAGGCAACTCGAGTGTGCGTATGTGTGTGTGTGTGTGTGTGTGTGTGTGTGCATTTGTGTACGTACCCATGCACACCGTGTCTGCACTCTCTGTTCCTGGCAGTTTCATGGTCCACCCAACCACTGGTCTCATCTACACCCAGCCTTGGGCCAGCCTGGACGCTGAGGCCACTGCCAGGTACAACTTCTATGTGAAGGCGGAGGACGTGGAGGGCAAGTACAGCCTGGCCGAGGTGTTCATCACCCTTCTGGATGTCAACGACCACTACCCCCAGTTTAAAAAGAGCATCCAGAAGGAGATGATGGTGCTGGGGGCCCCGGTGAAAATCGAGGTGGGTTTCAGAGGCAGTGGCGCTCCCCTGAAAGCCGGGTTCCAGCAGCTGCAAAAGACACTGGGGCATAAGAGTTCAGTTTAAAATAAAATTGACTGGATTCCTACTGTGGACAGGGGACTTTAAGCTATTCTGTATATCCCAGTCCCCACCCCAACCTAGCAGTAACCTCTGGGAAGGAGCCTGTCCCCTCCACATTACAAATGGGGGGTCAGCTGCTCTGCCTGCCCTCAGGGCAGTGGCTTTGCCCCTGCACTTCACTGTCTTCTCCACGTGGAAAAATGCGTGAACTCTGAAACCCAGCAGGCTTGACTTGGAATCCCAGTCCTTCTACCTCTATATCCCTGGACAAGTCACTCAGCAACTGCAGGGTGAAGAGGAAACCTCCCCTTAACCGATCCCCCCACAAAGGTTCACCTTAAGTTCAACTCACAAAAGGCAGATTCATAAGAGAAAGATTTATTTACTGAGCACATGGGGGGAATCACAGCATGAGGTTTACCCAATATCCCAATGGGGTCCAGAAATTTACGTGCCCTCATTGTAGAGGGAATGGGGAAATGAGGAATATTGGTAATTCTGCTTAGGGGCAATAAGCAGTTGCTAGGGAAGATGAATAGATACTTGGAAGAATGAATGGATGGGGGAAACAGAGTGTGAATGATTCTCTTTGGAAATTAAATTAACCTAAGAGACATGTCGGGCCAGGATTGGTTGCGTTCTTGATATTCTTTACTGCAATATATTGAGATAACAGGAAGGAAAAGGAAGGAAAGTTGACTGTACTTTTTGATGGGTCTGGTTTTTTATGAAGAAAGAGGGAAAGCCGCCTCCAAGGCCTGTTGATCTCTAGGGGCCTTTAATTAAAAATTCTCTTTATCTCAAGGAATCGTATTTTGGGGTGAAGTTTCATCAACCCAGCAAGCCCCATAGATCTCTGATTTAGCAACTATACACAGATCTGGTCCCCAGTGCCCACCTCGGGTCTGTTTCTCCCCACGCACAGGCCACAGACGAGGATGCAGAAGAACCCAACAACCTGGTGGACTATTCCATCACCCGCGCAGAGCCGGCCAACGTGTTTGACATTGACGCGCGCACGGGGGAGATCTGGCTCAAGAACTCCATCCGCTCCCTGGACGCCCTGCACAACATCACGCAGAGCGGGGACTGCACGTGGTCCCTAGAGGTGCAGGCCAAGGACCGCGGCTCCCCCTCCTTCAGCACCACGGCCTTACTCAAGATTGACATCACAGACACCGAGGTGGGTACACAGCCATGGAAAAGGGGTCAAAGGGCCAGCTCAGGCCTCTGCAACAGGGCAGAGGGAGGAGGACCATCTCTAGGCTTCCTCCAAAGGACACTCAGTGCTATAAAGGCGGCCTGTGCCAATCAGGTTGAAATTCTAGTTTCAATACTTACTAATAGTGTGGCTTTGAGAAGCCTCCATTTCCTTTCCTGCAAAATGGGAATGACGATGCCTCCTTCACACATGTGAAGGCAGAAGTAAAATCATTATGTGTCATTCTCAGCTCAGTGCCTAGAAGAAAAGCAGTCACTTAAAGGATTCCTGATCCTGTGGGTGGATAGGGGCCCCCCATATCAAAGGTAAGCAATATCACACATTCTGAAGGACAGAGTCCAGTACTGAGCCTGAAAGAGGTTGTTTCCATCACTTTCTGTCTCTCCGTGCACATTTTCCTGGACAGAAGCCCATAGGTCAGAGCAGATTCTCAAAGGGGTCCTGACCCCAGAAAGTTCAAAAGCCATCAAGCTCAGGGAAGCTCACACCCTGCTCTGTCCTCCAGGGCCCAGGCAGGAACAGCTGAGTGCAGGGGTGGCTCTTTCTTCCAGACGCTGGCCCGGAGCCCCATGGCGGCCTTCCTGATACAGACCAAGGACAACCCCATGAAGGCTGTGGGTGTGCTGGCTGGGATCATGGCCACCATCGTGGCCATCACCGTCCTCATCTCCACTGCCACCTTCTGGCGCAACAAGAAGTCCAACAAGGTCCTACCCGTGCGGCGTGTGCTCCGCAAGCGGTCCGGCCCTGCGCCCCGTGCCGTCCGCATGGAGTGGCTCAAGCCCAGGAGGGCCAAGGCCGCTACCAAGTTCGTGCTCAGAGAGGATCCTCCCAATGAGAACTGCAACAACAACAGCCCAGAAAGCTCCCTGCCCCCCAAAGCCCCGGCCCTCCCCCCACCACCCAGCACGGCCCCCAGCATGGGCACGGCCCACTGGACTGTGCCCACAGTCTCTGGGTCACTCACTCCCCAGCAGCATCAGCTGTCACCAAAACCCCAAACTGCAGGAAGTCCCACCCAGACAACTCTGGTCTCTGAGCTCAAGCAAAAGTTTGAGAAGCACAACAAGGCTTACTTCTAGAGCATGTCCTGTGGCCCCTCCTGTCCCCCTCACCCCACCACTTGGACCATGCTCCCCACCCTCTGCTCCTTAAGGTCATCTATGTTTTGTAGAATGGTGTCACCCACACACACAGGACTCTGCACAAGGCCTTGGGCAAGAGGTTTCTGGTGATAGGGGATGCAATTGGCAAACACTTCCCCATGATGCAAATCCTTGACACAGCTACATTGCTCCCCACTCTCCAGGGCTGGCAATTGACAAGGAGCCAGCTCTATGTGTCACCAGCCCCAGAGCTCATAGTCCCTTGGGTCCTACTGGGATCTCATCATCTTTAGTCAAGGAGCAGGGCCCTGGCCACACGAAACAAGACCGACTAGACTCTGGATCCTGAAACCTGCAGCTGGGAGCAGGAGCAGGAAAAGGAGGTTCACCCTGGCTCGGGCTGGAGGTCAGTGAACCTTGCAAGCTGTGGGAGAGCAAATACAGGGGAGGGCAAAGGTGCACTGAAAACTCACACTGGCTGCGGGGCTGTGCCTGAACACCATTGGAAAGAGGGAGCGTGGCATCTGGGCAGAGTCTGGGGGCCCCTGCTGTGCCCATGAGGGACCAGGGACATGGAGGTAGAAGATGGGCCTTGCCAAGAGTGAGGGCAGATGTCCTCAGTCAGGACTGCCCTGGACCCAGAAATGTCCAAGCTGAAGCCCTGATGGTCACCCTAAAGGCACCTGGAAGAGCGTCAAGGCCCCTCTCTGAAGCACTGGCCCCCCAGTCATCCTTGAAGAGACAGTTCAGGGTGGTAGGTAGATATCAGGACTGAGGTCTGCGGAGACTTCCGTTTTCATCTGGCTCTTCTGCTCACATCGTGTGACCTTGGGAAAGCTGTCTAAACTCCCTGATCATCTTTTCCTTCAATTGTAAAATGAAGAAAGTAAGCCCTGTCTGCCTCACTTGCAGGTCTAGGGTGAGGAGCGAAGAAAACGGCAGTGATGAGGGCTTTAACGAAGTGCAGAGGGCATGACTGCACAGTATTTTCCTGCAGGCCAGTTCCAGAAAGTATTAGGAGTCTCAGAGCTACTCTGCCGAGTGCCCCAGGAGGCACTGTGTTGGGTTTGGGGCTGTCACTGGATGATGGCACTGTCTGTGACTCACACACCTCCCCTTCCCTTCTCCCATCACCCCATACCCTGAGTGGCCCAGGTCAGCCACCATCAGAGAGAACTAGACTGGGCAGTGACATCTGGTCCAAGCCTTCATTTTGCCAAGATGAGGCAAACAAGTTCCCAAGAGAGGCACGATTTGCCCAAGGCCACACAGCAGGTTGGTAGCAGGGATCTGGTCTGAGGGCCCCCAGCTCCTTGGCATCTTCCTCTAGCTGGGGCACACCTCATCACTTCTTGACACCCTCTCCCAGGAGAGAAATCTCACAAGTTCTCTGTGGTTAATACAAAGAGGTTTAAGGAACCTGCTCTGAGGAAACCTAGACGTGTACACAGGGAGAGAAAAGTAAAACAGTTCTTCGCATGTTGCTCCACTCACTGACAACTCCCCTAGAATACATCAGTCATTTTATTTCAACAGATTGTATACACGTGTGGTTTTCTTGATTTGTGAGTCTGTTTTGTTACTGAGATGTGCCAGTGTGCAGACCCTTGCTGGAGTTTATGCAGTCCCCGACTTGGACAGTATTAAGTGTGAGGTGGTCTCTAGCAATCCAGCATCCCAGACTGAACACTCTACAGCCTGTGTTTCAGGGAACACGGCATCCTTACAATGTGCATGCAATCCACCTCTTTTGTAAATGGTAAATAAAATCTATTAACCGAAGGCCGAGCTGGCCTCCTGCTCCATGCTTTCATTTGTGTTTGCTGACCCATGGAGACCAGTCTTCCCAACACACAGCCAAGCTCGGCCTGCCTCCTGGCCCCTGTGTGGGTGAATCTATTCTTTGACTCCCAGATCTGACTCTGAGGAAGGCTGAAAAACTTAGTTCTAACAGTGGCACATTTGCAGACCTTGTCTACCTGGACTGGGCTTTTCTCCCAAGCAGGACAAGCCCAGAAAGGGCTGGTTGGAGAAGACTGGGATCTGGGGCAAGGGTGGGAATTGGGAGGCCTGGCCTGGGCATGGGAGCCTGGGAGGCAGTGTCATCTCTGGGACAGTGGTCGTGGAGACATCTGGGCCAGAAGCTCAGGCCAGCATGTGGACCCTGTGAGTGGGGTGGGCTCCTACACAAGCCAGGAGCTTGGACCAAGGCAGAGTCAGTGTCACAAACTGGCCATGGATGGGGAAGTGCTATAGCCAGCAGGAGCCACACTGGGAAAACGAGGGCGTTGCAGCCAAACCTAAGGGACCAGCAAATGTGGCCGGCACTGGAGGAGCCCCTGCCTGTGGGATGAGATCAGCCAAGTCCCTGCATTAGGGAACGGAATGGCAGGCCGAGAGGCTGCCTGGTCAGTCGCACTGGGTCAGGCCCAGACCTACAAGCTGGCACGATGTCAGGCAGCCAAGTAGAAGGCTGGGGGCAGGAATGGCGCACTGCGCAGGCTCAACCGTTCCTGGCCTAAGCATGGAGCCTTAGCCCCATGGACAATCTATAGATGTGACTCAGGGAATGTCACAGAGTCATTTTCCTCCCGTGGCTGAGCTCAGCCCCTCTAATCATATGAAATACCAAAGTGCTTTACAGTCTGACAGCTGTAGGTCTGAATTCTAGTTCCACCACTTAAGTGTGAAGTGGGCAAGAAACCACGTCTCTCTGGGCCCTGCTTTCCTCATCACTACAGGGTGCTGTGAGGACGACAGGAGCTAATGTGTGTAGAGCACCTGGCACTGGCTTCGTATCTACTGACACGAACTCAGTAGACACCTACTAGGACTGTGGCCCACACACTAGAGCACCATGTCCTGGAGGAAGGGACTCCCTCTGAGCATCCTTACCCCCATAGATAGGCTCAGAGTCTTCACGTCATGCTAGGAGAAGCGGGGAGAGTGGCCAGGCAGGGAAGCAGAGTACGGCAGGGCAGAAGCCACAGCATCTGTGACCATGAAGCCTGCAGCCTGCCCTTGGGCAGCCACACTCCAAGGGAGTGAGAAGAGATGAGCTGTCCCTAAGAGAACCCGAGGGCCTCTGGCCTGAAGCAGCTTTCCCTCCAAGGCCAGCTGCAAAGTGTGGCAAGAGCTAGGGAGGAGCCACCGTGCCCTGCTTCTCTAAGGACTTCAGCGGTTCTCTCTGTGAGGACTGGGGGTGTTGAGAGAACCTGGAGCCAGCACACCTGGCCTGGGTGCTGGCATCTGTCGGCAGGCAGCAATGCTTCTCTGACAGTCTTCAAGGGCCCTGGCCATGGCAGGATGGTCGGGGAGAATGGAGAAGATGCTACATGAGGACTAAGGCAAGCAGACTGGTATGTGGGCACATGTAGGACCCCTTAGAAGACTCAGAAATAACTTGAGGGTGATGCTCCGAAGGGCCTAGCTTCCAGAATGAGGTGCTCATGGCTTAAGCTGTCATCATTTGATCAATGAAGTAGCATAGCAACAGGCTGATGTTGGGGGACATGAAATTGTGCAAATGCACCTTTTTGGCTGAATGAGGTCCAGTCATTTATTCATTACTCAATAATTCACTCCGTTGTTCCTATGGTGACACATGTTCAGAGTTTGTGAGCCTATGATCTGTGTTAGGCTCTCCTCTAGGTGACAGGTATATAAGCTCTAACAAGACAAAGAAAAGAAGAAAAGAGATAAAGAACAACATTTTTCCCTTGAATTGCTAATAGCAGAGTCCTGGGACTAGAGATGGCTTCATTCTAAAAGCAAGTAGCCTTGTTTACAAATGTCTCCCGAATCGAAGGCACTTGTCTTACAATTACATGATCTAAACTCTAAATAGATAAGGTTTCCAAGAGCACGACAACTAAATCTAAAACTGTAGCATCTTTTCAGCATGAATTAAACAGAACATGTGAATGATATCAGCATAGATACCATGTCCTTACACATGTATTTATAAATATACACACATATATGTAGCCCTAATAAGATTTGATGTTACAAATGGCCAAAATTTATGCTGAGTCACATTCAAAGAAAGCACAAACTGACATAGACGGCTTAAGTGATGGTAGCATTTATTATTGTGACATTTATCAAGGGTTTACTATGTACCACAGACACTGTTACGAGAGCTTTACATGTAAAAACCCCATATAATGACCAGAACAACCCTGAGAAATAAGTACTATTATTATCATCCCCATTGTACAGTTGAGAAGACTAAAGCACAAAAAAAGTGAGTAACTTCCCAGATGTCACAAAGCCAGTAAGAAGCAAACCAAAATTTAAGCCCAGGAAACTGGGTTCCAGAGTCTATTCTTTTATTCTTACTGTCAAATTGCCTACTCAATCTGAGTAATGTGAATCATTACTCTAGGATTTTTAAAGGGGCAGCCCAAGGGTCTTAAAAAGTATCAGATTCCCAGAAATTGTCTCTAGACCATATCCCCTCTCCCTAAAATTTCCATGTTCACAGAAGTGGCTAAACCCCACCGTGCCCGTCGACATGCTCCTGACTCTTCCTGCTCTGCCCACTCGTCTCCTCCTGAGCCCTCTGCCCCATGGGTACCACTCACTTCCCTTGCTGGGAGTACAGGTCAGAATGTTCACCCCACCTTCATGTCGCCCAGGCCACTTCATAATGCTGCACCCTCCCCGACCCGAAGACCACCCTTGACCCCTGCGGAAGGAAGCACACAGAGGCCAATGGAAGTGCAAGTTCTGGTCTTGTTCCAACCACTTTCCTTCAAAAGTTTCTCATAAACAAATTCTCTGCACATTACGTGTGTGTGCGTGTTGTACAAATGTGCATATCTAAAAATATATGTGTTCATATAATTTAAAAATATATGTTCTTAAAAACGATGATAACATTGAGGCTATGTTTTTAAAAACTTATTCATCTATTAGAGTTCAAACTAAAATGCTAATAGTCACAGGTAAACTGGTATGAAGTTTTGTGTTTGTTTCAAAATACTCCAATTTAAAAAAAAATGTTGAGGGCAAAGACCAGATGAAATAAGACTGAAAATGTTAAAACTTGTTGAAGCTGACTGAGGGGAAGAATGAGATTGTCTCTACTTTTGATATGACTGAAAATTTCCATGAAAATGTGGTTTTTGTTCTAATGCCCAGAAGAAAATAAATGAGTAGAATCTAAAGAAATTCTGACTGTTGGTCAGAATCTGAGAGCCATCTTCAATTTTTAAAACTTTATTGTAACCAACACAGTCCAGGTACTAGGTAGGCTCATGGCCATGGTGAGTCAGGGCAGCCTCTGCCCGCAAAGGGCTCACAACGAATGGAGACACTGCATGCATTTTCCTCCCCCAGACATGTGGCATCAAGGAGGGCTGCCTGGAGGCGGTGATATACACACTTGAAGGTGCTGGAAGGATGAGTAAGAACTGGTGAGGAGGTGGGAAGGAGGGAGAAAACATGTGTGGGGATGTCACAATGAGGTCACCTTATATTTACATCCTTAGGGGAGTTCCCTGTGGCCAGTGGGAGAAATTGCAGGGAGGCAGACGCGAGTCTAAATCCTGGGAAAGTTCTCCCCCAGCAGGGCTGCCCAGAGGGGCACTGAGCTGACTCTGGGGGTCTGGGCGCTCCTCCACTCCACCTGAGCCCGGCTAAGAGGAAACGACTACCTCCCCCGGATTCCACAGGAGGGCCTGCGACAGTGCCCAGGGGGAAAGGGCAGGTTATTCCCTTATTCGTATAACAAACATTTGTTGTGTTTGTTAAATGACACCAAGGTATGGGGGACATGGGGCTGAAGAAAATAAACCCAAAGCTCAAAATCCTATGGGACTAGGTGAGAATCAGGACTGGGTAGCCTCCTCTTTGTTAAAAAAGAAAAAGAAAAACGAAAAAAAGAAAAAGGATGAGAGGTGATAGATAGAATCATGTGATTTCACATGGATGCTCTTCCTTCTGGGTGTGCCTCTCAAGACTCTGCTTTCCCCGACAGTCCCTGGAGCCTGGGGACGGGATTCAGCCAACCCTCAGTCGACTGCACCAGCCTGCTCGGCAGCCCCAGGGGTTGCTCACAGGGGCACAGACACCCACAAGAAGAGACTCACATCACCCACCAGGGTCTCATCGCCCTGAAGGTCAGCTCTTTGGAACATCAAACTTACGTGGTCTCATCAGGAGTTTGTCATGAAGAGGGAGACTCACACTTTCTGAACAGCGGGAGACATAAGAACACGGCCAAGCAGACATCGAGGAAACAACGGGACTAGGACCTCTGTTCAGAGGTGCTTCCGCAAGCTGCCAGATGTTGGGCAAATCACTGGACTTTCCAGGCTGCAGTCTCCTCACCTATAAAAAGGGGTAGAAGTCTACTTTCCTTTACAGGATAACATACGCTAAATGTTACACGTAAATGTTACCTGCAAATGTGAGTGTCACAGGGCTATGCATACGCAAAGAGTAACACTGACTAATTTCCGGTCACCATGAATAATAAAATGAGTAATTAGCTAAGACTCCACCAGCTTTAGCTCCATGAAAATAAGGACTGTGTCCCCCTTTTCTCTGTTGAACCCTGTGTTGAGTTCAGCACCTGGAACACAGTAGGTACTCAATAAATACTTGTTGAACAAATGGATGGAGTCAAGCGAGCTTCCGCGGAGGGTTGGGTACAGGGGTAGAGGCCCATACCATCTCCAGCCCATGGCCCCAGCTGCTTAGCTGCTGTTTTCTTTTCCTTCCTTCTCCTCGTCCTCCTCAGGGTCCATGTGCCCCTCACTGTCCTCATAGACAGCTGGGAGGTCCCTGCACTGCGGGGCTGCACGGGGGCACCTGGGGGCTTTCCTGCGATGAGGACAGCAGCGCAGGCCCCACTCGTGGCAGCTGCAGGGGCTCTGGGCCGCCCAGGCATAGACGCCCACGGGCACCGCAAGCAGCACAGCGCACAGGACCACGGTGACATGCAGCAGGCGCTCGCGGGCCTCCAGCCCACCGCTGTCTCTGCCTGTCACAAAGACCACACACTGGCCCTGGTGTGGGGGCTGGCCCCCCAGGCTGAGGCAGGCCTTGTATTTTGTGCCAGAAAGGAGGTCGTCCACGGCGTAGGTGTTGATCCCAGGGCCGATGTGGACCACCTCTTTCCTGAGGGCTTCATCCGATGCAATGTAGAGGGTGAACCACTCCTCCTGAGGGGTATCGGCCACTGCAAGCCACTCCAGCAAGATCCCATGCACCGTCTGCTTGGCTACCCGCAGGTCAACATAGGCATTGCCCTCCATAGAGAGGGACAGAGAATGGGGTGCAGGCAGGGCTGGGGCAGGCTGGACGTGGAGGGAGATGACAAGGGTGCTCCTGCCGATGGAGTTGGAGGCCACGCAGGTGTAGTTGCCACTGTCTACCAGGTGGGCAGCGGGTATGGTCAGCTCCGACAGAGCAGCATCCTCTGCGACAGGAGAGGTCAACACTGGGCAAAGAGAAGAGCAAAACAGCTGTGCATTCCTCTGACAGACCGCTGGAAAGTGTCCAGCAATGCCAGCTTTTTGTTAGAAGGAGGTGGTACCCACTTACTAAGCTTGTACCTGATGTAAAGTGTTTGCCTCCCAGCAACCTCATAAGTAACTGATTTTTACACATAGGATGTTGAGGATTGGAGCAATCAACGAACTTGCCCACAATGAGAGTTCTTCAGACACGACAATTGATCTAGGATCCAGTCCTTCTACCGATGGTGACCACATTCTTTCAACTTCACTAGCTGCTCCCACCAAACCACCTTGGCCTTGCTGAACTACGGCTTTCAGGAGATTTCTTGAAACTGTGTGACTGTGCAGTACTGTGAGATTCAGGAAGTATCTTCTTACTTTCCAGATGTGCCACAAAGCCTGGAGCCAAATGGCTGGACTTCTATTCCTTACTAAATATATGGTCCTGGGCAAGTTGCTTAAATTCTCTTGGCATCAATTTGTCAGTAAAATGGGATGATAATGGCATTCACCCTGTAAGTTTGATAGTAAGCGTTCAGTAAGTCTAAGCTTCTATCATCACTGAGAGAATGGATACAGCAGTGCTAAAGAGTGATTACAGAGCATCATAACAAACAGCATCTGGATTCATTTCCCAGTTTTCAAAGAAGCTACAACAATAAATTCTGTATTTCCTCTTTGTTGGTATTGAACCTCGAGCCAATAAGGTATGACCAAAATGCTGGGGAAAAGTGAAAATTTCAGTTAACTTTTTTTTTAACCACCCAAAGTTTTGTCACTGTGTATAACAAATATCCGGGCAACTGAGTGCATTTCTTAAGTTTTACGCAGAGATTTCTAGTTGTCTTCTAGACAGAGCACAGGGGAAGATGTGGGAATCTGCACAGGTCCTTTCAGCTTCAAGATACCTCTGGGGAGGCCCTCTCTGGCTTTGTGACATGTCCAACCCTAGGGAGTGGCATTAAAGGTAATTCCAGCTGGGGTATAAAAACAGAGCAAGGAGCTCCAGGAAAGAAGAGACCGGTGCAAATCCCAGTCCTGGGGCCCACGAGCTCACTTTCTCTCCCTAGGCCCCAGTATTACAGCTTCAAGCCAATAAGATCTTATCAATCTTATTTCAAACAAGCACCCCAGGTGATTCCGCTCATGCAAGTTTAGGAAATAATCGATCATCTCTTGAATCAATCTTAGTCAGAAATTCTAGAATTCTAAAATACACAGTATAGTGTTTTGCATTTAGAAGACTCTCAAAGAATATATTTGTTCATATACAATTTTATAATATTTATGCAAGATGTTGAATCAGCCCCAATATATGTATTTACATATGTACATATGTCATAGAGAGATCTATACACAACCATTTAAAATAATGCCATTAGTAGAACATTATCTTGGAAACTTTTCTGTTCTGGCGAGTATAATTCAGGCCTATCTCGATCTTGCTTGAACCCATCATTCATGCCTGACCCGGTTTAGAACCTCTCCAATGAGGATGGGGTTGCTACAGACCTCTCCATTCCGCCCTAGGTATGCTGAGGGGGTGCATGTGGCTTACCATCAAATTCTCTCCACATGCTCAGGGGATAGGTCCATGCAATGGTTGGTGAGGGGCTGGCCTGTGCCAAGCATCGCAGGGTCACATTCTGTCCCACCCAGATGGTGACATTGGCACTGGGAGTTGAGATCTGTGGCTTCATGCAAGCATTGAGCTCAGTTTCATGAAAAAGCTGCCCTGCTTTGGAGGGAGGGCCCTGGCATATCAGGTAGGAATTCACCAGGATGACTGGGAGGGTGACGGACTTGACAAACTGGACGAGTCTCCTTAGGCGACAGTCACATACCCAGGGGTTGTTGTGCAGCGCCACCACCAGGCTGGAGGGAGCCTCAGCCCCACATCCAGCCTGCCGGTGTTTCTGGTAGGCCGGCCAGTTCAAGAAGACACTCTTGGACACAACTGTAAGTCTGTTGGAGGATAGGTCAAGGTAGGTCAGGTTGGCCAAGAACTGAAGAGCCAGCTCAGGGATTACGTCAATCTTGTTGTGTTTGAGATCCAAGACCCTCAGGAGAGGCGTGGCGCGGAACGCTGTCCACGGTACCGAACGGAGTTTGTTCCCCTCCAGCCTCAGCTCTCTCAGTTCCAGCAGGTGCTCCAGGGCTCCTAGGTGGATCACAGTGACATTGTTAAAGTTGAGCCAAAGGTATTCCAACGTGCTCATGTTGAAAAAAGACCCTCGGGGCAGCTCAAATAAGGGTGAGTTTTCAATTCTCACTTGCTTGAATTCTTCAGGAAGGTTCCCTGGGATCTTTCCCAAAGACACAGACATGCACTGCAGAGTCCTGTACAAGAAACCAGAAAAAACTTTAAGATGAACATCAGAGATTTGGAAAGTGGAATCAGGCAGATCCTGGCATTAACGTGTGCATTAGAAGAAAAAAATATTATTAGACCCATTTTGGTAAAAATGTACAGTTCAGCAAAGTGCAGAACCAACTAGAATGAGTCTCATAGAGATTTTGCTGATTTCCTGCCAATTCTAAGCCTGCTTCCATTCCACGTAATCCCCAAAGAAGGCCCACCCCCTGCAACCCTCTGACATCTTGCCAGCACAGCGCACCTGCCAAAACTCTCCTCTGAGCAGGTACATCCTGGCAGGCAGAAAGACTGAGCTGCATATGTATCCAGAAAGGCCAGAACTAACAGGAAATAGTGAAAAACTGAAGTCATATTCCTCTGCAAGGAAATACCTTGTGAGTTTTGAATAAGTATAGTCCTAGCTTCCGAGTGGCAAATCCTATTATTGGTAATCCTTGATGATGTAGGTCGGCACAGCGGCGGCCAAGCCTCTGGGGGCTCCGAAGTCTGTTGCAGCCTAGATCACAGGCTCAGTCAGAACCCACGAAGAGCAAACAATGTCTCTTAACAAAGGTCAGAGAATTTACCATTTGTCTAGTTCTTGAGTCTGGAAAGCAAACTCTTAAGTCAAGTGTACAATTCCATACTGGAATTTCCTCAGTCTCTTATAAAGAAGTCTAAGAAACAAGGAGGTAATGCGATTCTGAACATCATTGTTCAGGAGATTTGGCCAGAATCCATCTAATACTTCAATACATTCACAATTGGTTCTTGAAACCTAGAATTTCCAACCATTTTCTCAAAGTGAAAGTAGATATGAGTAACAAAGTAATTCTGTGCTCACTCCTGTAACTTGTTCTTTCCTCAGCACACTGGGTGGTGTGGTCATACCTCTACTGCGTCAAGACAGCTGCATCTGCAGCTCAAATGACTACAGTCAGAGAAGCATCATGGTGCAGTTTCAAATACAAGGTGATGTTTTCAGATTAAACCAAAGTCTTTTTCTTTCCTTGGACCTCACAATTTTTTCTGAATTCTGTGTATTTTGCATTATCAAAATGAAAGATATATGTGTGGTTTTAGACACTTGCTCTGCCTCTCTTCATTCATTCCACAAATATTTATTGCTCATTGGCTGTAAGCTACACTCTTGCTAAATGAAAGGAATTGGGCAGGGGGCAAAACTATTATAGACCCTGTTCCACAGAGTCTTCTCTGTTGCTTATGCTTTTGAGTCTTGAGATCTTTGGAATGTCATTTAATCTCTGCAAGGCAAGAATATTAATAAATACATCATAGTATTTCTAGGAAATTTTGAGATTATGTTAAATATAACACCTTGCATATAATTGGTGCCCAATAATTTACCTCCCACCAATAGACTCTTGAAGAGCAGCAAAGTCTACATCCCTATTAATTGGGGCACTTCCAGACGAAAACTGAAATTCCATGGGTTCCTGTAAGATGCATGATACTACAAAAGGCCTCAGTGACGAAAATCCTCTTAGTAGCTAACCAGTGATGGGGGAAATGGGTCACCAGCTAAGCTGATTACACTCCAGGCTTTCCATTCAAGCCAGATATATTTGCTGGAATTTCCAGACAGTCTAACTAAAATCTGGCTAGGTCTCTGGAGCTCCTCTCAAGATAAAAATCCAAAACAAGGAGAGTGCTCTGGATACAAAGTTTGTGGTAGACAAGGAGACATGCCAACATGAGTTGATGCTGAGGGATGAGTTGATGCTGAGCTGCAAGGAGTGCTTGCCCGATGTCATGCCCTTCCCAAGGAAGCCCATGCCCAGTGACTGAAGGTGGTGAGGGCCTGGCCAATTTGGCCTGATGGGGTCCACTCTGGCCAGCAATTCTCACTCGAGAGTACCATGCCAGGTTTGCCAAGACAGTGTCAGACTTGCTTTCGGAAAGGATGTAATCCAACACGTGGGTTTCCTAAACCACTAGTGGATTTATTTCTCTCCCCTTACCCCAAATATAAAGGCCTAAAAAGCCTCCATTCCCTACATGCTCTCTGTCCATCCCATGTCAGCCTTTTCAAATGAATCTAGCTCCACCCAACTGTCCAGAAGCTTACTAAAAGCCTGTGATGAACACCCACTGATATGCCATCTCTGAGATCATCTAGGCCACATGTCCACTGCCCTTTCTCCTCTCCTGACTTCATCATCCTCTGGTTTCTGTATTTGGCAGATGGACATAGGGAGTAGGTCTGTGGAGAGTTCAAACAGGACACTAGGACAATTAAAGTTAGCTTGGGTCATGTTATTTATCCTAACCTGTGGTTAAGTGTAGTCCCAAAACTCTAGAGACCCTGACACCCAAGGAATGGGGGTCTAAGCGTATTACAACCCCATGTCCCCTCCTGCAGGATACTTTTTGGAACTTGACTCTTAGAGTTCTTTGTTGAGACAGAGGTATAGGATGTGGAGTCACGCTGTGCTTATAAAATAGTTAGATATAAATAGCTGTGGGGCAGCAACTCCCTGGCTTGTCTTAATAGGATCTTAATAAGAGAGTGTATCTATTCAATTGGGAAACCCTACTCACCTCCCCAATATTAGTGGAACTTTGGGGTAGCTCAGACAGAGAATTAGGCAACCTACCAGGTAGCAGACACGCTGTCCTCCCTTTCTCTCAAGCTGAAGGCTCTTCCCCACTCTGTCCATCTGCACCCAGGCACGTCTGAGACGGCCTCCTCGGCTACCTGGGACAGACACACATAAGACTACATTTCCAGCCTCCTGGAAATAAGTGGGCCATGTGACTCATGTTCTGATGAAATGTTAGAGGAAATCATATTTGGAAAGCCCCGACAGGATCCTCCAGTTTCTCTTGGTCCTTGTTGTGGCAACTGTTGACATTCCAAGTGGTGGGGTCTTCGCCAGCCTGAGTCGCTGAGTAAGTGAGCGAGGCAGAGCCCTCCTCCGTGTGCATTTCCCACTGACTCACATAGACTCTGTGGGAACAGGAATACGTGTTTATGTGTTAAACCACTGAAATCTGGGAATGGTTACCATAGCATAAGCCCAACCTACCCTGACTACAATACCCTTGCAGCTAGCAAAATATACAGAAGTGCTTAAAAATTGATTTTTGTCTTTGCTAGATTAGATGTAAGTTAAAACTTTCCAGCTCAGACTTCTGGACAAATTGCTCCTGAGTACCTTGATTGACAGCCTAGTTTTGATAACCCACATCCACTTGCCAGGATACAATTTCTGTTATTTGTCTTTTTGTACCCTGCAGCTTAGACAGGAAACCACAGATAAGTGACCTGAACATACTCTCTGTCTGAGGAATATAACCATGTTGCAGTCAGAAAAGGACATGCTGGAGATGCCATGATTTCAACCAACCTCCCAGCCAGGCTTCCAAGGACAGCGTCCTTCAGGGCCACCACAGCACAACCTGATCATCAGCACTGGAAGGCCAGAAATTCTTTTTCCAGGACAGTCAGAGGGAATTCGCTCTTCAGGGACTGACTCACACTAACCAGACTCTTATATTAAAAGATTAATATATAAGCCAGACTTCATTTTATTTTTTACAATGGGAATTTGTTTTTTCCAGTGGCTTGAATATTCATGAACACAATCCAGGATGATTCTTCCCTTCAACAGCAAACCAGGGAAGACAGAACACACACAGGAAGGTTGACAGATGGGTATCAGGTATTTGGGTATTGGTAGGCTAACCATCTTGGAGGCCTTTCCATGTACATCGTGAGGATAGGCCCTAATGAATCATCGGAAAGTTTGAATTCTCTCTCTCTCTCTCTCTTTCTGTCAATAAATACTAACAAAAACTCATTTTCAAATTCCTTATTTTTCTTCAAAAAAGGTTCAATAAAACTGGCTGAACATTAGCTGTCTTTAGATCAATAATTATTCAATCTTGGCTGGGCACAGTGGCTCATGCCTGTAATCCTAGGGAGGATTGCTTGAGCCCAGGAGTTTGAGACTGCTGTGAGCTAGGATGACCCTACGACACTCTAGCCTGGGCAACAGAGTGAGACAGTGTCTCAAAAAAAAAAAAAAAAAAAAAAAGAGCTGGGCACGGTGGCTCACGGCTGTAATCCTAGCACTCTGGGAGGCCGAGGCAGGTAGAGTGTTTGAGCTCAGGAGTTCGAGACCAGCCTGAGCAAGAGCAAGACCCTTTCTCTACTAAAAATAGGCAGAAATTAGCCAGACAACTAAAAATAGAAAAAATTAGCCAGGTTTGGTGGTGCATGCCTCTAGTCCCAGTTACCCAGGAGGCTGAGGCAAGAGGATCACTTGAGCCCAGGAGTTTGAGGTTGCTGTGAGCTAGGCTGATGCCATGGCACTCTAGCCTGGGCAACAGAGTGAGACTCTGTCTCAAAAACAATAATAATAATAATTATTCAATCTTGATTAGCTCAGTCATCAAAGACAACATCTTGACTGTTTCAACACATGGCTGCTTTCCTCTACTGCACTTACAGTTGTTCTAATTTCAGGGGTATCTGTCACTCTCATAGATCAGACACTCAGAATTGAGTCTTGAGTCTCCAAAGACACAGCAGAAACACTTTACAAATCTAGATAAGGGGCTGGCAAACTACAGCCTGAGGGCCAAATCCCTCCAGTCAATTGTTTTTGTAAATAACATGTTATGTGAAGCACATCCACATCCATTAACTTACATAATGTCTACAGCTGCTTTCGCACCCCATCAGCAGATGAGTAGTAGCGACAGAACCTAAAGTATTTACTATGTGGCTTTCTTTACAGAAGAAGTTTGCTGACCCCTGATGTAGACAGTGTCTTTGTCATCTTCCAGTCAAATACTTTCTCTTACCAGTGGCTGTGGCCGGCAAGTGGTAGTCAGATGCACCCTCCAGGTGATGGGAGCGCCATGCTCACGTGCACAGGTGCTCTTATGGTTCTGATCCCAGGTTCAGCGGCTCAAAAAAAAAAAATCCGTTTCCATAGTTACCCTGTTGTGAACTGCACTACAGGGAGTGATACTGAATACAGACCCTCTGTAAGTTGTCAAACAGCTGGATTCCAAAAGAAAATCCATCACTATCCTGTAGAAATCATCCAACTCTTTGGTCCTCAAGGTTTCTCATCTGTAAAACCAAATAGCCCAGCCTCCACAGCAAGTGTCATGAGTATCCGATGTGAGGAGACTGGGGGAAATATTAATAAATGGTAAGGCTTTTGTAAATGTGAGGAGAATGACTTTAGAAATCATGGCATCTCACTGGTTTATATCTAGAAAATATTCAACATGATTTGGAGTCTCTCGCATGATACTAGCAAAATAATTTTCTTGGATCACTCGCTGTCCCCAAATTCCCTCAGTTGTTACCCAAAAGATTGGCACAGGCACCCTGGACATTCCCTTTGCCAGAGCTCAGCCCTGTAAACAAGAAACAAATTGCACCTTCTGCTGAGAACGTTGACAACCCAAATCCACTCCAGTGCACAGAGACAACAAACATCTCAGTGGTTTCCCAGCTTTAAGAAAAACTGAACAGAAATCCTCCTTTGAAGTGGCTTGCCGAGCAACCAGGGAGGCTTCGAGACACCCTCAGGAAACCAGGTCAGTTTCTGTAAGAATCACAAAGGCTGCTACGCGGGGGCAGAGGTGAGCTGTGTGCCAGACAGCTTTAAGTGGGACGTCTCTCAGATCCCTCCAGTCGGACATTCTGAAAGCAAACGAGCAGTGATCTCCTGGACATCATCTAAAACTCTAGAATTTATTGGAAATCAAATGATTGTCTCTAGGCAGAATAGCACCCAGAGAACAAATGTTAGAATTCACTGGCAACAGTGTGTACAAACGCAGGTTATACGTGTGTGTGTTAGTGCAAATGAGTGACTACAAATATGACTGATGCATAGAGAGACTGTGTATGTGTGAGTGACTACGAGTTAGCATACATGTAATCAAGACGCAGCATATGAGGGTGGGAAGGACTGTTGACCATGGACCCCAACTGCCTGGTCCAAATTCCAGAGCTACCGTTGCCTGGCTATGTAACTGTGGGCAATACGGTACATGAGACTGCTGTTCAGCAAATACTGCCTTTCCCCACCATCACCGTCATGGAAGAAGCGTCCTTACTTGCCCCATTAAAATTGGGTTTGGCTGTGAGACTTGCTTTGGCAGATAGAATATAGTCAGAAGTGGTGCTGCTCCAATTTTGAACTAAGAACTTAAGAGGCATTGCATGATTTTGCTCATTCCTCTGATACCATCTGACCTTACCAGGAAAGAAGCCACTGCCACTTTCCAGCCTGGGCTCCAAATGAGACACAGAGCAGAACCACCTCAGTCAACCCACAGACCTGTGAATGTGAAAATAAGTGTTTGTCATTGTATACCACTGAGATTTTGCATTTATTTGTGAACACAGCAAAAATTGACTGATACAGGCAAGCTACTCAATCCCCCCAGGAAAATTGAGAGAATAGTGCTGCCTGCTGCAAATGGTTGTTATAAGAATTCAAGGAGCTAATGCATACCAAGCACTCACAACACTTTCTGGTACGTAGTAAGTGCTTAATAAGTATTAGCTCTTGCTGCTGCTGCTGCTGTTGTGTGTAAGTGTCTGAGCAAGCTGGTACCCAAGCGGATGAGAGTGGGTATTCAGGTATCACAGTGAATGAGTGAGAGTCAAAGGAGAGTGCACGGGGCAGGTGTGTGAGTGGCAGGAGCTCGCCCCTCAGCAGAAGTACTCGTTCATCTGTCTGCCCCCCCTGCCCCCCAAGGCCTGAGAGTCCAGGCTGGAACGGGCCGAGAGAAGCCTGTCGGCCTCGCTGAGACTGTTCCGGGACAGCTCCTCCAAGCCGTCATCGCTGTGGCCCAGCCTCTCCAGGTTGACATAAGTGCCCGTGGCCTCGGTGGAGCCCCTGGTGCGGCACTTGCGGCAACGTCTCTGGAGAGCACCGCAGCAGACGAGCAGCGTGAGAGGCACAGCGATGACAGCGGCCACGCTGATCACTACCACGTTGATGAGCCGCTGGGTGCTCTCGGCGTCCACCACCTCGTTGGTCGAGAAGATGACGCACTGCTCCTTCCGGGGCACCAGGCCCCGCACGCAGACACATGCCACGTACTTAGTCTTGGGCACCAGCCCATGGATGGTGACACTGGTCTTCCCAGGCTGCACAACCACCCGCCGCATGTTGCGCTGCCCAAAGACAGCATAGAGAACGCTGAAGGCAGTTGTGTTTTTAGCCTGGGGGGCCTTCCACACCAAGGACACGCTGTGGTAAGTGTCTCCCACCACCTTGAGCGACCTCACCATGCGGGCCTCCTGGGGCTCTGCCTGCCCGGTGGAGGGCTCTCCTAGGGCACCCATCTGGAAGTGCTGAAGGGTCAGTTCCTCCTTCATGCTGGGCACAGAGGGCCCAGTGGCCAGGACAGCAGGTTCTGGGATGTGGGGGACGTGCCTGGCCACCAGCTTGTTGTTGTAGACAGCAGCTTCTGCCCCCTCGCCTGTCCTTGTCCACAGCACCTCTGGGCTCCCACTGTGCTCTGGGGAAGTCTGGGGGTCAGTGACAATCAGGGAGATGACAGCCTCGGAGGCCCCCAGGAAGTTCTTGGCCTGGCAGATGTAGTCTCCAGAGTCAGGGTAGGACACTGCAGGCAGGCCCAGCAGACTCCAGCTCGTGCCGTCACTGGAGACTTCCTGGTGCACTGGGAGAAAAGAGGCACAGATGGGAGAACGAATGAGTCCATCTGCCGCATGCTCCCTTCCAGGGCCAAGTTCACAGCCCCTGGGCTAAAAACACCCTACTGAAGACCCTGTCACCCTGAGAAAACACTGGCAGTCATTCAACTTTTCTTAGACCAGCCAAGGGGATAAAGATTACCTTGAGCTCAAATTTGGGGAGCCCCTGGAGCCCCAGGTTGAGGCCGAAGCTAAGAGTGATATCCCTTCCAAATCTGACATGTTCAAATTGCGTTCATCAGGGCCCTGGAGTTCTGCAGAGGTGACGCCCACTGTGGCAGGCAGGTGCACTGGGGGAAAGGCGGATCTGGATGCACGTGGGGCCAAGGCCAGCTGGACGTGCCCTGCCCACCTTGCCCGGGCCCCCTGCTGCTTCAATTGGAGTATCTTCACCCTCCTGTTTTGTGTAGCAGGGTCCCTCATACATTGTGCTTATAAATTGATTTCAAACCCACCGTCCTAGAGTAGCGGTCACCAACCCTGCTGCGAGAGAGATACAAAAGAAAACTGGGAAGGATAGGAGGTCAAGTGCTAAGAAATCCTCCTCTTTTCTTTCATTCCTCCTTGACTTTCTTTCTGCTTGCAGGTGGCCAGGACTCCTGCAAACGAGCCCCGTCTGCCAGACAGAGACAAGCCGTCTCTGCCCACACAGCGTCGCAGAAAGAGTATGCACTGTGCAGTCAGCTACATCGTACGGGTGTGTGATGCAGGCCAAGCATTCAGCCTCCCAGAGTCTCAGTTTACTATGTACAGAATAAGAAGGATAACCAAGCTGCTCTTAAATGTTCAATGACATTGTGAGCATAATACACTTAGCACAGCGCTAGATCCACAGCAGGAGCTCAATAGATGGTAATTCTTATCATTAATTACTCCAGGTGATTCCAGCTTACTATTTACAACTGAGAATCTTACTATAAATATTAAATACACTAAGAGGATGTCTTCTACCAAAAAGTCACTTTTTGTTCCTCTCAGAATGGGCCCTGAGTCTCTGACACAGTGGCTGGTGGAAATGACAAGGTGGAGAGCCATCAGCATCACTGAATCTGCTGCCCCCATTCTCTGCCGCTGGGCAGATCCTGTCCCGCCCCACTCAGAGAGATGAGAGCCCACCCTTGCTCAGACAGCTTCCCTCTGACCCTGCCCACTCCGCATTGGCACACCTGCCCGCCCCAGTCTGGGTCTTGGGGCAGCATCCCTGTCACTTACACACCTGTGCCGTTGAGGGGGCTGCCACTGGCCCTCCTCCAGCTCATCTCAGGCCCAGGGACCCCGGTAGCTCCACAGCGTAACAATACGGTGCTGCCCAAAGAAGACTTGACACTGGCCACCCCCGGACGGAGCTCTGGGCCCTGGCACTTCCTCAGTTCCAGCTGGCTGAAGGCCACTCCGGCAAGGATGCGCGGACTGGCACACCTCACCCGGCTCTCAATGAAGGCCAAGTTTGGGGCCCAGCCATCCAGGAAATGGACCAGGTCATAGAGTCGGCAGTCACACACCCAGGGGTTGTCCTGAAGCCCTGCAGGGGTGAAAGAGAAGACAAGACATTCAGATAGATCAGCAGGCCTCGCTCCGCTTCCCCAGGGAGGACAAGGCAGGTCCTCAGCTCAGAGTCAGCAGCACTGGCCCCTGGGCCCAGCAAGGCAAGCTCCTTGCCGTGCTAGTTTTATGACTGAAATCTGATTCTTCATCTTGAATGACAGCATTAATTCCCTTTCAGGGTTGCTGTAAACATAAACAAAGATAAATCTTATTAAGCACTAGGTAGGCCATACAGCATACTGACAAAATTGTCAATTACTTTTGCCATTCTTGGACTGAACTTTTCAGGCCACTGGCCAGGCAATATTTCTGCAATAATCACAATATGCCAAAATCCAATGCTTCACTGGCCCTCTGATCCCCATCCTCCTAGGATAAGTGACACTTTCAGCATCACCCTAGCAATGTAGGTGGCTGCTCTGAGCCATGGTCCCTTTGACATAGACTCAAATGGGGGTCAATAGTGGAGTGAAGAGGGCAGAAAATCAAATCCTAGGGTATATCCCCAGCCTCTTTGCTCTGAAATTGAACATTTTATAGAGCTAAAAGCAGGTAGCTGCACCTACCCTGTCAAAGAACCTTATAAAGCTAGAGTGATACCATGCATGTCTCCTCAATTCTAAGGCACAATTCCTTCTTATAGGTTTGCATTTCTGACATGCAAGATAAATGCATTTGATGTGATGTCCCTTTTATCCTCCAAAGATAGTTATTAAATTTGATAGTCAAATAATAAATGACATCTTGTACATTTGCATACATATATTTGATATATTTGGAAGGGGGAATGTCAAAGAGTTAGGGAGGGTTAATTCAGACCTGATTGTATATTCATGACTCCCAGCTCCCTTTGAGCACTAACTAAGGGTGCCAGTTGCTTCTTCCACCCCCTCTTCACCTCATCTTACCAGTGGCTGCTGCTTTGTGTCACTGGTTAAATGTATTTAATGACACATCTGCAACCCAAGATTCATCAGTGCACAGCTCTGGTGGTGAGCTACCTGGCTGTCATAATAAGGTCGAAAAGAATCCATGCAAAAAGCAAAGTTATAAGACAGTGAAATTTTCACCTGCCAGATTGCAAAAGTTAAACATTTTGGCCATTTTAATTGTTAGCTCCATGAGTGAATGGATTTTCATCTATTTTGTTCTCTGCTGTTTCCGCAGCACCTAGAATTGGAACACACTCAAAAATACTTGCTGAGACTGGGCGCTGTGGCTCACGCCTGTAATCCTAGCACTCTGGGAGGCCAAGGCAGGAGGATCGCTCAAGGTCAGGAGTTTGAGACCAGCCTGAGCAAGAGCGAGACCCCGTCTCTACTAAAAATAGGAAGAAATTAATTGGCCAACTAAAAATATATAGAAAAAATTAGCCGGGCATGGTGGCACATGCCTGTAGTCCCAGCTACTCGGGAGGCTGAGACAGAAGGATCGCTTGAGCCCAGGAGTTTGGGGTTGCTGTGAGCTAGGCT
>CAUYRT010031344.1:0-27039 GCA_963574885.1 Lepilemur ruficaudatus
AAAAACAACAAATAAACTTCAAAGGCAGGCCTATCAGATTAACTGCAGATTTCTCAGCTGAAACCCTACAAGCCAGAAGGAACTGGGTGCCTATTCTTGATCTTCTAAAACAGAATAAAGCCCAACCTAGAATTCTCTATCTGGCAAAATTAAGTTTCATCTATGAGGGAGAAATAAAGTCCTTCTCAGACAAGCATTCTCTGATGGAATTTGCAAAGACTAAACCAGCCCTACAGGAAGTTCTTAGACCAGCCCTTCACAACAAACACGGCAACAGGCACTCTTCACAGCAAAACCCTCAAAGAGTTTCAAGGTTAGAACTTGAACTGCAGAAAAGTTTTTGTACCAGGAGACTATGTTGTATGTAAAACCTAGGAAAAATCATTTCTTTGTTAAGTAATTTAACTGTTTGTCAACATTGTAATAGCTGGGTATGACTTAGGTCTCTAAGTCTGAACTCTGAAATAGAGTGCATTGTTTTTTCACAATCTTTCACCACTCTCCATTTTTACCATGGTGCACTTTTGGTGGAATATACATCCCTATTCCACTGGAAACGGGATGTTAGATGAGGTCTCAATGTGCTTGCAATGATTACCTTTTCTGTTGTTCCTGCTGTTCCTGCTGTTCACCGTGAGAGAAGCCTGCCCCATGTAGCTAATTCTCCCAGAATGAGAAACATGAGGAGCTGTTCTGTAACACACCTGTCTGCTGCCATATACTTAGCTGTCTACACTCTGCACTATTCTTGGACTTATGTATGAAAAAAACACATGAGTGACAATTTTTATAAGCCATTGTAATTTGGGGATTGTTTTTTTATACAGCGTAGTCACATCAGTAGTTGGATAATACAAACTCATTAGGAGAGAAATAATAAGAGAAATTCTGATGAATGTAGATTGGCTCCAAGATATTGGGACAGATTCCCATATCGTTTTACCAAATGCAAATACAATCATGTGATGCATAATGATGTTTTGATCAAATATATATGACAGTGGTCCCATAAGATTATAATACCATATTTTTGTAACCTTTCTATGTTTAGTTATGTTTAGATACACAAATACTTCCCATTGTGTTACAATTGCCTACAATATTCAGTACAGTAACATGCTACACAGGTTTATAGCCTAGAAACAATAGGCTATACCATATAGCCTGGGTGTGTAGTAGGCTATAGCATCTAGGTTGTGCAAGGATACTTTATGATGTTCACACAATGATGAAATTGCTTGATGATGCATTTCTCAGAAAGTATCCCCCTATCATTAAGGCATATATGACTGCATTTGTGTGTTGCCACCAAACCCCATTAATTTTTAACATCTTTTCTGACCACCTGTGGGCAAGGCAAGGCAAGGCTAAGGCCAGGGGCAGCAGCAGGGGTGTGGTTGGGGGTGGGACAGGGCAAGGCAGGGCAAGGCACAAAACTAGGATGTTCCAGCCTTGCATAAAATGTGTTTTTGGTGTGGTTAAAAAAACACATATTCTGCTGCTTGTATTACAATCTATTGAAGGAGTTTCAAGAATTGTGGTTTTTACCCAGGATTAGTTTAATAAAATAGCCCACTTAAAATATGTTCTGTTTTGCTTGGTGCTTTTCTATAAATCCGTCTGTCTGTCTAGCGTGATGATTTGGGACTGTGCTAGAATTCAAGGGATAGCCATTGTGTGAGATAGTCCCTATAGAGACTAGATTTTACCAGTTTTTTCTTCTGAATAATTCACACCAAAAGTTGTTAGGCACAGATTTGCGAGGCAGGTATCTGCAAAGGGAGGTGGTGGCAGTGTCTTGTCAAGGGGCATTGGAACCAAGTGGGGTGAGGAGAGAATCTGTGTAGAGTGGGAAGTGGCAGCAGCTTGACAAGGGTGCTGGAGCCTGAGGATGTTAAAATTATCTCTAATGTTTTAAATAATTATTCAAGGTTATTCTCTACATCTGCTTGGATCTTTTTTACACTTTGTAAAGTAGCAGGGAAAATGTGTGTGTGTATTTTTAAATGGATTTGTGCAGCTACACTTGAACATATCCTTTTTATTTTTAAATATCAAACAGTTAATTGTTGTCACTGTTGTTTTCTTCTTTAGAAAATCCTGTCACCATTGAAAGGCTTTGGGTGGTTACCAAGAGCAACTTTTAAAAATAAAAGAGAAATCTCTAACATATGATCTGCAATTAATTCATCTAATCATTCGATGACTGTTTCTATTACCAAAAAATAGCATAGAAAAGGACTCTATAATGATAAAACAATTTGCTATATTTCATTATTAAGATTAATCCTATATTTGATAGGGTATTTAAGATAATCATTCCATAAAGTTAATGGGTAGAACAGAAAAATTGAAGACACTTAAAACAGAAACAAGAGAAGATGTTTATTTTACATTCAAAATACATTATGGAAAATTCTTTGTGAAACGTTTTTGCAATTCTCAAATACTGAATCCAGTAATTCCTTGAAGATGACTGTAATCTGGGAAAGTCATTAGCAAACCCACCTCCAGGTATTATCCCTCTATATCTCTACTCAATGATTGTGCCAATGGCAGCCTCCAGTGATATTTGCTAGGAAGGAAGTAGTAGCAAGGTCAAAAGCAAAGGTCTACCTCCTCTTCTCCCGAGTTTAATTGTCAGGAAGCTGTACCAATCATAGGGAATTTACACATCCACAGAACCCTCTCTCTCACTCTCTCAAGCAAATGCATTGTTGTTCCTCTTTATAGAACAGATTTGATAGTCCCCACGTACACCCTGGAGCATTTGACTGCAAATCCATGTTCCCAATGCCTGCCAAAAAGAAAAAGCAAACTGTGTCAGAATTGGGAGTAATTCCTGCTAGATAGAATCCATGTTTAGGCTATTTTATTGTCAAAGTTGCTACTCACCTCATACTTATAATACAAGGAGAGCTGAAAGCAAAGTTGTTTATAATATTAAATATTTTATCTGACTAACTGCCCAATATATCTTATTGCCTTTAGAGTTCTTTATGGAGTATTTCTTAAATTCATTTTTGCTTCTTCAGTTTCTAATTTTCATCTGACTTGCAATTTGGGTTTAGATATTTTCTTTATTTGAATATTTTTTAAGATTAAAAAGTAATTTTTTTCTTTCCTGTGAATGTGTCTTCACTCTACCAGTTAGAAATAGAGACATTTTATTCAAATATCTGATATTTATTTTTCCCCTTTAGGTATTAGTAAGATATTTTTAATCAACTTCTTACCTTTTTATTTCTCTTTGTGCCCATGATGGTATTATTTCCCTTCTAAAACTGAGAAACAATAATTACCATTAATTTATCAAGTGTTCTTGATATTAAAGACATTGTGCTAACATTTTATATCCAGGACCTCATTAAATCTTTGCAACACTCCATGCGGTTGAAATCATTAATAATATCATTATGCAGATGGGAAACTGGGATTCTGAGAAGTGACTAGCTTGTCCAAAAGCCCCTAAAATTGGCAGGACCAGAGTTTGGATGCAAGCTGTCTGATTCTAGAGCTTGAGATTGGCACCATCTCTTCAAGAATTTGCTAACGATTTTCTTTGGATTTCTCACTTTTATCAGAAATTTGAATTTAACTGTTCTGTGATTACTATGTCATTGTAAGCTGCTAGCAAATATCCCCAGAATTTTTTTTTTATTTATTTTGCCTAATCACTATTGATGAAAAACCAATGTTTAAAAAACATTGTTTGTGACTACCTGTAGCACAGGTATAGATACATAGATACATACATACACAGATACATAGATTTTATCTATCTATATATAGATGGATATCTCATATATAGCTATAGATGGATGGATAAAATCTATCTATAGCTATAGCTATATCCACACACATATAGAGTTATTTTAAGTAATTGGCTGCCATGATTGTAGGGACTGGCAAGTTCAGAATCTGTAAGGAAGACCAACAGACTGGAAACTCAGGCAGGAATTAATTCTGTAGTCTTGAAGTCAAATTTCTTCTTCTCTCGGAAACCTTAGTTTTTACTTATAAGGTCTTCAACTGATTAGATGAATCTCACTCACATTATTGAAGACAATTTCCTTTATTTAAAATCAACTTGTCATAGATATTGATAACATCTATAAATACCTTTATAGAAATACTTTGATGCTTGATTAAATAGCTGGATACTATAGCCTCCCCAAGTTGACATAAAAATATTACAGTACCTATAACAAGAAGCTGGCAAGAAGATGGCATTTCATTTAATAAGAAATTGTAATTACTCAAATTAAAGTGCTTATTTACCAAATCTACATATGAAAAAAACAAACCTTCTTTATAATATTGCTTCACAGATTTCTAAATTTACTACCGAACTTTAAAATATTGAATTAGTTGCACAATACTGATCAGACTTATAAAACCTTATTCATGAGTTTTAATTATTTAAGTGAGGCATGTTAGTCATAATGATTCTGAAGAACTTTCCACCTCAAGAAATTTAATTTTATCATTGCTGTTAACTTTAGCCTTCACACACATGTTACATGTATTCGCGTTAGCTGGTTCTGCACAAATACTATAATTTACCTGATCATTTTTTTCTTTATCGCATCCTTATAAAATATATAGATTGGCTTTCATTTGCTATGCTTCCACAACTGTTTTGTTATTTTGTTAGATTAATCACAACCTCCATTGATTTACTCATTTATTTAAAGATCATTCAGCACTTTGTAGGTGCTGGAATATAGTTGTAGGGAAAGAGAAATTGTTCTTGCCTACCAGGAGTTTAACTGTTTCGAGAGAAATAGATTGCATTCATACTCTGACAATACTCTCTTCTTTTACATCCACATCTTATGCATCAAGAAATTGCGTTGACACACTCTTCAAATTGTTTTCTAGAGCTCCAGAGCATCTCACCACCTCCATTGTGCTCTCCTGGCACAAGCTGACATCATCTCTGGCCTGCATTACTGATTCTTGAAATAGCCTCCTAAATGATCTCCCTGTTCTTGCTCCTGATGTCCTCAGTACTTTCTTGCACACTTCTTGCTTTGAAGAAAGCCTGAAGTCAGGTGGCAAGCTGTCCTATGAAGAGATCCATCTGACAAACAACTGAAGATGACTACTGATTTATCTCAAATATTTTTAAAATAAAAAATGCAACTAAAATTTATTGAAAATTAGAAGAAACTTTAATTTCTCTTGAAAATGTGTCAGTCACTACTGTATATTTAAGATTTGCCTGACATTGGTTTGAATGGTGTTCCCCAAAAGGAGATGTATTCATCCTAATCCTCAATACCTGTGAATGTTATCTTATTTGGAAAAAAGGTCCTTTGCAGATAAAATTAAGTTATGGATCTTGACATGAGGAGATCATCCTGTATTATCCAGGTTTGCCCTGAATTCAGTGACAAATGTCCTTATAAAAGTGAAGTTGAGGTAGAGGGAGATTAGACAAACAGAAAAGGAGAAGGCAATGTGACCACAAAAGCAGAGATTGAAGTAATGCATCCATGGGCCTGAGAATGTTTGGGAAGCCAACAGAAGCTGAAAGAAACAAAGAACAGGTTCTTCCTAAGAGACTCCAAAGGGAGCGTGGTGCTGGGTTTTGGACTTTTGACCTCCAAATCTGAGAAAATAAATTTCTTTTAGTCAACCCAATTTGTGGTAATGTGTTAACAGCAGCCACAGGAAACTAATACAAACACTGTATTAGTCAGGGTTGTCCTGAGAAACATAAAAAATAGGATGGATAGACAGACAGGTGGATACACAGATCAGAGGGATTTTTGGGGGAAATTGGTTCACATGACTGTGGATGCTTAGAAGTCCCATGCGATTCCATGTTCAAGCCAAAGAATCAGCAGCATTCCCCAACCTTTTTGGCACCAGGGACTGGTTTTATGGAAAACAATTTTTCCATGGACCAGGGGTGGGTTGGGGTGGGGTGGAGATGGTTTTGGAATGATTCAGGCACATTACATTTATTGTGCACTTTATTTCTATTATTATTACATTGTTATATATGGTGAAATAATTATACAACTTACCATAATACAGAATCAGTGGGAGTCCTGAGCTTATTTTCCTTCAACTAGAGGGCCTTATTTGGGGGTGATGGGAGACAGTAACACCCTAAGTGTGTTGCTTATGTCCAGTCTACTCCATAATCTCATTTTGGTTGCTGTCATTGCAGAAAACTCTGCTTCATAAAGACAGGATGTTGGTAATGAAAGCAGGCTTTTCAATGCTTTTTTGGCAATCTCAGAATTTTCCATCTTGACTTTAATCTAGAATGTATGGAGATTTGAAGTTGTCTCAAACATACTTTTAAGGCCACTATCATCGGCGATCTCAAACAGCTGATCCTCTTCTAGCATAGACAAAGTTGATTCACCTGGCTTATTCACAAATGGGTCACGGATTCATTCCTTCCCACTTTGAGGGTCCTTTGTCATTGGGAAGTAATGCTCAAACTCTTTTGAAAGCTGAGATAGGTGATCAAACACCAGCTGGGAGAAAGAATGCCCTGGCTCAGTCTCTTTCAAAATCTCTGCTAATGGTTGAAACATGTCAAAAATCCTGATGTTCACTTGTTGCTCTCATAACTCCAGTTTGGCCTCCAATGCAGCCACTTTATCTGCAGACTTGAACACAGTTTTTGTTCTGCCCTGAAGTGACAGATTGAGTTCATAGAGCAGGTTGAATATGTCACACAAATAAACAAGTTTTGAGACCCATTCTGTGTCACTGAAATGTGCTGCCAGTGGTGACTGTTTTTTTAAAAGAAATCTCTGGAGCAGCTCTCATAACTCAAAAACTCTGGCCAGTGATCTACCTTTATAAAACTATCTCACTTCTGTGTATAAGAGAAGATGTGTGTGCTCTGTGTCCATCTTGTCACAGAGCTTAATGAACAGATGGTGAGTTAAGGGCATGTACTTTAATGTGGTTGATAATTTTAATCACATCCCACAAAATGTTTAGTTCAGGTAATGTTTTTATGGCTAGCCAGCATTTCACTATGGATGACACAGTGCATAGACTCACATTCAGAAGTGACCTTCTTGACTCAAGTGGTGAAACGAGAAAGCTGTCCAGTCATGGCAGGTGCTCTGTCCATGCATATACCGACACAAAATGACCAACTCAGTTTTCCTGCTGCGTAATCATCCAAAGACTTGAATAATTCTGCAGCTGTGGTATTGGTTGGCAACAAAGGTGCACATAACACATCCTCATGCACATCCTTCTGAAAAATATATTGCACAAAAACAATCACTGTTGCCTTGTTTTCAATATCAGTAGACTCATCAACCTGGATTGCACACCATAGTGACTCATTAATCCCCTTTAACAAGTGTGCCTCAGTATTCTCTGCTATTTCATCAATTCATCTAGTTATAGTGCTAGCTGAAAGAACAAGGCCAACTTTTGCACTGCAGTTTCTCCTAAAAATTCATGGCAAATGTCCTTAGCATCAGGCAGGATCAGCTCTTCATTAATAGTAAAGGATTTCTTAGCAGTAGCAATGTGGTTAGCCACTAAGAATGATGCTGTGAGTGCAGACACATTTGATAAAGCGGTGGCCTTCAATAATTGCTTCTGTTCACATTTTTTTCCTTTTGAAAAACTCCAAAGGCTTATCTTTTAATGCAGTGTGCTTGGTCTCCATGTAGCAAAGCACTTTTGAAAGTTTCATGGCTTCCGTGAATAGCTGGTCACTACATATTATACAAAGTGAGCTTAGAGAATGAGAATCACCTGTTTCAATGAACCCATAATTCAAATAGGAGTCTTGATATTTTCTTTTAAATGCAGCTTTCATTTTTTTGGCAGTCTTAGAGTCTTCTGCTGTCTCACCCTTGGGTCTTTCCCCCTTTTCAAAGAAGATCTCCAGTGACATTTGTTTTTTGCTCATTTTTGCTAGGGTTAGTTTGTGGGCTTACCAAAACTCTGACTTAGCTAAATATGCATTGCAAGAAAGAGGTGCAGATGGAAGATGTAAGTAAAATAATGGGTGGAATATGTGCAGACTAAAATAAGTTTTGGATTGTGACTTAAAGGCTGCCACCAGATGCAGCTTATCACTTGCCACTCACTGATAGGGTTTTGATATGAGACTGCAAGCTATTGATTTACATGGTCTCTGTGCAGTCAAACCTCTCTGCTAATGATAATCTGTATTTGAAGCTGTTCCCCAGCGCTAGCATCACTGCCTCAGCTCCACTCAGTTCATCAGGCATTCAATTCTCATACGACGGGTGCAGCCCAGATTCCTCACATGTGCAGTTTACAATATGGTTCCGGCTCCTATGAGAATCTAATGCCATGGCTGATCTGACAGGAGGTGGAGCTCAGACGATGATGCAAGCAATGGAGAGTGGCTGTAAATACAGAGGAATCTTTACTTGCTAGCGTGCCACTCACCTCCTGCTGTGTGGCCTGGTTCCTAACGGGCCACAGACTGATACCACTCCATGGAATGGGGGGTGGGGTGGGGTGTTAGGGCCCACAGAGGGAACCTAGTCCTATAAATATCAGTCCCAGATCAAACTCCTGACAACCTGGGGGCTACTGGTGTAAGTTCCAGAGTTAGAATGTCAGAAAACCTGGAGTTCTGATGTCCACAGTCAGTAGAAGATCAATGTCCTAGCTTCATATGGGGGGGAGGGGGAATAGATTTGTCTTTCCTCTGCCTTCTTGTTTTATCCAGGCTCTCAGCTGATGGGATGTTACCCATTCACATTGGTGAGGATGAATATTCCTTCTTGCACCACTGATTCAAAAGTCAGTCTCTTCCAGAAACCACCTCACCCAGAAATAATGCTCTACTAGTTATCTAGGTACCCTTTAATCCAGTCAAGTTGACGCCTAAAAGTAACCATCAACAACACTGAGCTAGTATTTAGAAATATGGTGGCTATGAAGGCAAACCATTCTTGGTTTTGTAGTAATATGATCTATGGGGAGGAGAGATGATAGACAAATAATTATAGATAATTAAGTGCAGAATGACAAGTATTCCACATGGTGTTATGGAGGAGTCATGTGATCATTGGAAGGTACAGTAGGAGGGCCTGATTAATCTAGGGGTCCAAGGAAGGTTTACCTAAAAATGTGATATGTAAGCTGAGAAGTGAACACTGAGTAGACATTAGTGAGAGGATGACATGTAGAGGGGGAGATACTGCATGTGTGAAAGCTGAAAGACTGAAATACATCTTTAAGAAGCTATTTAAGAAACTGAGAGAAAATTAGCATGGTTGCAGCTGAGAGAAAGTGGTGTAAGGTAACATTACTACTGCCGGTAGTAATCTGGCTTCTACGTGGCCATTCTCAGAACTATGGATTCTGGCTTCAAATACTGCACTAATAGCCAATATATCATATTACTTCTAAATGAATAAATTATTCAGAGATTTATAAGCCACATTATGCATTATGGACTTCTAAGAGCAGTAGGAAATCTCTGAAAGGTTTTAACTAGGTAAATAATACTATCATATTTTTCATTAATGAAAACCATTCTGGGGGTACTGTGTCCAATAGAATAGAGTGATTTATGAAGTTTGTTTCTTTTTGATTACTTATACCTATGAGGCAAAAATTAACTATTTCGATTTTGCATAGTGCCTTTGTGAAGTATATATTTCCATCTGAGTAAAGAATGAGTGATTAATATATATGCTCATTTTTTCCACACCTGAAACACCACTGAAATGGCAGAGAGTTTTTTGTTTTATTTTGTTTTTGTTTTTAACCTACAAGGGAAAAAAGAAGTTGAAAGGAAACAAAACCATCAAAATTTCAAAAGCTAGAATGCAGATGATAAGTGATAACTTACTTACCAAAACTGAAAAAGCAGATTCCCAAGACAATAATGGAAGTACAAGACTCACAGAAATTCATACCATAAAGCCCTTGCCTTAGTCTGTTGGAGTGCTATAATGAAACACCAGAGACTCAAGGTACCAACAAACTCAGTTTCTGGTGAAAGACAATTTCCTGATACATAGATGGCACCTTTTTGCTGTGTCCTCAGATGTTGGAAGGGGTTAGCTATCTCTCTGGGGTTTCTTTTATAAGGCACTAATCATATTCCTTAGGATTTCATCTTCATGACCTAATCACCCTCCAAAGGCCTCACTTCCTAAAGCCATCATATTAGTGATTAGGTTTCAACATATGAGTTGGGGAAGAGGGCACAAGAATTAAGACCATTGCTCCACTCAAAGGCTGGTGCTATGGAATTACTGGTACCTTGGAGAGTAGAATTTAAGATAAATCTTAAAAAAGAACTGAATAAAAATCTGTTTAAAAAGAAGACACTTAGATTCTTTTTCCCACTCTTCTCATCCTGGCAGAAACCTGAAGAGGAAAATATAAATCTCTAGTCTTGGTATACATGACATGATTGAAGGCAGACTTCAAAAAAATAAGTTCTAAAATATTGACTATGACAGTAATCTCCCATACTCAATTCTGAGAAAGCAAACACTGCAGTTGATAGTCTCTATGTGGGACAATGAAAGAAATTCCTGCTCTAATTGGTCTTTCACTCACACTCAGACCATGAATGGCTGTTTTTGCTTCCTCTTTGGGGCTGTTCCATAGAAGCCAGACTGGGAAGAAAAAAGGGCTGAGATACAGACTAAGGTGTCTCTGTTTATATTCTTGCTCTGTGACACTCAAATATTAATGGATCAGTAAAATGGTGAGAAGAAATCCCAGGATGACAACTGAACACCAGGTAAAAAAAGGTACAGATTGGAGCATATCTGGGAGAAATTTCATCAAGAAGATGAAACTGATAGAATACTTGACATTTGTGAAAAAAGCGAGCAGAAATTTGCAAAGTCAGCTAAGAATTTAGTATTGAATTAGTGATAAATACGTAGAAAACTAAGCACAAATAATTACAAGATAATTATTAATTCTAAAGCAGGCCAGCCATGGTGGATCATGTTTGTAATCCTAGCAATTTGGGAAGCTTTCTTGAGGCCAGGAATTCCAGACCAGCCTGTGCAAGACAGTAAGACCCCTGTCTCTATGAAAAAATAGAAAAAAATTAACTGAGCATAGTGGAGTGTGCCTGTAATTCCAGCTACTCTGGAGACTGAGGCAGGAGAATTGCTGGAGCCCAAGAGTTCAAGGTTGCAGTGAATTATGATAGCACCACTGCACTCTAGCCCAGGCAACAAAGTGAGAGCCTGTCTTAAATAAATAAATAAATAAACAAAAATAAAATAAAAACAAAATAAAGCAGACGTAAGTATTGTGTAAGTTTGCAAAAATAATCACAGACTTCATTGTTTTGTTGAAGACACTGTATACATATTGATATGAGTATTGATCTAATAAAAAATTAAGATACAAGTATATAGGATTGTGTAAATGTAGGTGTTTTGGGTGATGGCTAGTCTTTCACTGAAGAAAGTTAATAGATAAAGCCTTCTGCTGAACAAGAACCTATGGAAGCACATCTTTGTTATTTAGAGAAGTGAAGGGAAAATTAAGGACTAAACTAGTTGGAAGTGGTTATTTTGGATATCAGCAATAGACTGGGGAGGTGGGAGAGTGAAGAAGTGTTTGCAGAACTTTGAACTCTTCAATTCTTTGTGACATTGAGTGCCCATATTACTTTGCTTAGAATGAAAAAACAATTTAAAATCATGTCAAAAACAAGTGCTCTAATACTTGATTCTCTTAGAACCAATGTACTTGGAAGCATCCAATTAATTTATATATCAAAGCCAAGCAGGTATTTTTTAATATACTGTGCTTGCATGCAGAGATAGTGTAATTGAACTAGAATTAAATCTTTTATCTTATTATTTTTAAACTAACAGTTTTGAAAAATGATTTATCATTTTCAGAAGGCACTATTGACAGTATGCAATAAAGCAAATCATACTCATCCTTTTGATTATTTAAGCCATAACTTCATTTTATAAACAATTTGAAAAAAACTGATAATAATTTATAAGAAACTTAAGAATTGACTTTGGGCCATTACCTAACAGAGTGACAAGGTAAGACTGAGTGGGGATATAAAAAATAATTTGATTTTATGAATGGACTAGTAAAGTTTTTTTTATATAAAAACTTGCAAAGGAAGCCTTACAAAGTATTTCAGTAGAATATTTATAACTCGAGAAAAAAACATGAAAAATACACTACCATTTATGAGCACATTGATTGGCTCAGAACCAATCATATTCTTTCATAATTAGCATACACAATTATACAAGCTATGGAAATGATTAAATGAATATAGTCCACCAAGAGAAACACGATCTATAAAGGCAAAATTATATACCCAGAATTTACATTTCTTCATTCTAAGATTTCATTCTTTTTACAAGCAAATAATGTCATCAAGGGCCTAGTTGTGATCTTCAAGTGGAAACAGAGTATAAACACTATTTATCTAACTCAAAGTAATATTATACGGAAGAACTATCCAAATAGAAAATAAAATAGCAACGAATTTGTTAAATAACTTTGAGAAAATTCATTTTTATTTGTAAATGTGCATGTTACAAAGTCTTTCACATATTTAGGGAAATTAAGAAGATTTTGAGCCAATTATCAACTATATATAATATTTATACTAATAATTAAGGAGTAATTATAATTTTCCCCATCAAACTTGGGCTACATATCAATTCTTTAGAGGAAAAGACTTTTTTGAAAGAATTAAGTGGTATTCTTTTATGCTATTGCTATTTTGTGTTAAAACAGGTAAGCATGAATACCAAAATATTAACCATAAAGAGCTAGATACTGTGAATAAAGAGATTTTTTAAAGTATTCTAAATTGATACAGTACATACAGTTAGCTTTCCATCAGAGTTAAATCGGTCTATGTTAGTCAGATTTTAAATGTACTCCTGCCCCCCTCCCTCAGCAGTAGAATATTCTAGGGTACAATACATTGAATTATCATAGTTAGGACTGGATTTAATTGTAAGCAAGAGTCCTCAGAAGTAGAAATTTAAACAAAATAAAAACTCATTTCTCTCTTGTGTATAATTTTTTCAATTTCTTTTAATTTTTTTCTTTAATGTTTCCTGGTATAAATAAATCAGAATTTGAATGCCTGAGGGTATGATTTTATGGGCAGTCACTTCAACCTCATTGTACAAATGACTACGTAGCCACTGAACTATAAAACTCATTTCCTGGCCCAGAATTATAACAAGTAAATATCCATGATAATTTTGGTGAAGATCTCAGGAGTTCACAGAATTTATTTTTGTATAATCTGAGAAATTCTTATTATTCAATTCTAAACCTGAGAAATGTCTTACCATTTAAGTGAATTGTTCAACTAAGCAAAAAATAGGTCAAAACTATCCTACAGATTTCAAAACAGACATTTTCAAGATTTAAGATATAAGCATGAACATATCTGCTCTGAAATATTTGAATCTCAGAAATATATTTAAATGTTTGTATATTATTGAGGTTGGACACCACCGGTGTATTTTGTGACAACTGATAATTTCCTTTTCATTTTTCTAAAATACAAATCCTTTAAGCTTCTATAGCATTGTAAAACCCTCCAGGTTAGTTTCTGTTGCTGTTTCTCTCTTTCTGTTCATGGCAATTAGCCTTGAGTGCCTGACTATAGAGAGCTGTCCAGTGCTAAAACTGTGCACAGGAGTGTGAGAAGAATTACAGTAAGAGACAAAGTTAGCATTTCCTTTAGTAGAAAGTAATCAAAGTCAATGACTGTCCAAACTCATTTGTTCATGTTATGTAATGAAGCATTTATTATTAAATTAAAAGGCCTATAAATATCTATAATATCTCTTGGCAGCTCTATACTACTCTGGTTTTAATAAGAGAGGAAGAAGTCAAGTAACATGAAAAGTGTTATTTATCGATTTCAGATTTCAGAATATCATAAACACTAAATTGGAGATTTTCTTTAGTAAACATCTGTGGAGCTTCCATTAAACATTTCCACAGAGAAAAATATTCATAATATTACTTTGGAGTACATTTAGCTGTTCAAAACACATTGAACTTTATATGTAAGTTATATAGTTATTTTCACATTATATTTGGTTTATTTTCCTTCAAATCAGTATGTGTTTCATGTTGCATAAGTGAAAATTGTTCTTATCATTTGCTTATTACATCTTATATTTGCATAAAATGGTGAAATTACTCCCACTCTATTTTGCTCAGGATATCAGGATATCATACCTTTAATTCATTGAATTAAACTCAATATTATTTGGAAAAACTAGACATCAAATGATTTTAACACAGCTGTCATTATGAGGTAGTTTAGAACATTTATATAGTTTTTTTTCTGTGCCACTTCCACTTTGTTAGCTAAGAGTCATCTAGTTTTAAAATGAAAAACATAGTCACACTTTCCTTAAGACACTAATATTTGGTTATTTATTTATTTATTTATTTTTTTTTTTTTGAGGCCAGGAAGCTCAGAGTCAGCCCCAGGCTACTACCCCAAACCCCCCTAGAAAAGCACACCCATGAGGGACAGCTGAACGGAGATCCCCCAACAGGGAAGCCTGAAATAACAGGCCATCAGCAAGCCACATCTTCAGGACTGCTGGCTGGGTGAGGAGGTTGGGCACACCACAGAGTTCAGAAGATCCAACAAATCTCTGTATAGGGAGGGAACAGGTAGGTGGGGGCTCCGGGCTGGGCTCTCCTTGTCCACAGCCCACAGAAGCATCAGCCGGCCAGGAGGGTGGTTCAGGGGTGTCCAGAGGGTCAGAGGGTCAGGCTAGGGGTGCCGAGTTGCAGAGGCAGGCCTGGAGAAGCCCCAAAGGAGGCCACTTGATAACTGGCCAAGCAGGCTGTGCCCAGTGGGCTCTAAAGCGTGCAGAAGGGGCCCGTATCGTGCCGCTTGGGTCTGTGCACGCCCTGGATGACCACTCCCGGCACGGAGGGGAAGCATGAGTTGTAGCAGTCCTCCACCTGGTAGGCGGCGGGGCCCGGGATCTGGGCTACAGAGAGAGCATGCTGGGAGCCCAACCGCACCGCAGCGCCTGCCCCAGTCCCCAGCTCCCAGCTCCCATCGGTCATGCTTTAAAATATAAGCAAAATAATATAAGACAAACTATGTACTCTAAAAATATATTTATTGAGACATCAATGTAAATTACAAGTCAAATGCTATCACTAAACTGCTCATCCTTATAATAATAACCTTTGTAAAAATGGCTGTGGTTCTGGTTAGGACATCAAAATTATATGCCTTTTTTATTTTAGATTTCTTTTCTAAATATTGCTGCCATCCTCCAGCAGAAATAATCCAGAGTTATTCTTTTGTGTTTCATAAAATGATGATAATATTTCTATTTTAATTCCAGTAGTATACAGTTAACCCTTGAATAATACAAGTTTGAAATGCGTGAGTCTACTTATACATGGATCTTTTTCAATATTGTAAATTTTTTCAGAGATTTGTGATAATTTGAAAAAACTCACAAACTGCATAGTCTAGAAATATCAAAAAAATAAAGTTAGATATTTCATGAATGCATAATTATATAGAGATATTAGTCTACTTTATAATTTACTGTCATAAAATACACACAAACCTAGTATGAAAAGTTAAAATTAATCAAAATTTCTTCACACACGTACAGACCATATATGACTCCATTTGCAGTTAAGAAAAATGCAAAAAAATGTAAAGATTCAGCATTAAATCATAACTGCATAAAATTAACTGTAATACATACTGTACTACTATAAATTTCATGGTCACCTCCTGTTGCTATTGCAGTGAGCTCAAGTATTGTGAGTATCTGCTTAAAATGCCAAATAACCCTAATCATCTCTGCATAAGCAGTTTGTTTCACCAGGAAATTGCTTATGGCAGTAAAAAGTGAGCTCTCACAGTTCTTGTGTATTTTTATCATGTTTGATTCAATACTATAAACCTTGAATAACAAAAAGAGACCCATAAGATGATATACCACTAGGGATGCTGGAAGTGCTCTGAAGAAGCAGAGAAAAGTCATGATGTTTAAAGAAAAAGTCTAACTTGTTGGTATGTACCATAGGTTGAAGTCTACTGCTGTGACTGCTCACTATTTCAGACACAGGATTCAACTTATATAGAGATGATGTAAACACAGTCTTGATAAAAACAGTACAGTACTGTAAATGTATTTTCTCTTCCTTGGGATTTTCTTAATATTTTCTTTTCTCTTGCTTACTTAATTTTAAGAATATAGCATATAGTACATATCCAAAATGTGTGTTGATCAACTGTTTATGTTATTGGTAAAGCCTCCAGTCAACAGTAGACTATTGGCAATTAGCTTTTTGAGGAGTCAGACGTTACACATGGATTTTCAATTGTGTGGGAGGTCAGTTCCCCTAACTAGCAAGTTATTCAAGCAACAACTGTATAACTTCTAGAGGACTGACATGTGAAGGCTATAATGAACTTAATGTTTAAAACCTTTTCAATCTATTTACATGGTTGTATTACAATACTCTAGGAAATCCATGAATATGTGCTGAAAGTTCACCATAGTAGTTTGATGTATTTATTTTATAATTGGTAAGGGGTAGGGACTTGCTTGCTACATGGGGAAACATTTTAAATGCCTTCCAGGCATACCATTAATGAGGAAGGGATTTCCATCCTAGGGTTTTTGGCATGGCCAAACACACTACACCTGACACTGAACAGATTAGATCAATAGCAGATTATTAATTACATATCCTTATAACCTTGGGGAAGAGGACACCACCTGCCATACAAGAACACACAGGGCCATGCCAGAGTTGCAATTCAGGACAGAGTAAACCACTGGGGTCTTTAGGAGGCAGGCTTTGTACTATCAAGAGGATGAGGTGTCCCTTCATTCTCACTGGAGATTGTTATCAGCTTGTTTGAATAGTTCCACAGGCTGACGAAGAACTGAGACTCAGGGATAAGCAGAACTGAGCACAGTCAATTTAGTAAGGAAGGTTGGTGGCTAGAGGACCTTATCGATAAGGCCAAATGTGGAGAGAAGTGGTTAGGCCATTTGAGGCCCTCCTGCCTTCTTTCACTTGTCTAATATTGGGCCTGAATATTAGGCTTTGCATTAAGGGAAATAATTATTGGCATGGGACTGGTTAAGAGAAAAGAATGATGCCCTACATTTAAGAGAGAATTTTAGTTACAATTCTGAAATATATTAGCTGCATGGCCTCAAAAATGTAATCTAACTCACTGAATTTGTTTTCCTCAAGGATATAATCAGAAAAATAATACTTGACCTATTATCTCCCAGCTTTTTAAAATTAAACATCTTGTTTTGAGAGATTATTGTAAAGTCACATGCACTTGTAAGGAGTAATACAGCGGTATGTCCTAGACAACTTACCCAGTTTCCTCCAGTGATAACATCTTAAAATATAGTATAAATTGAGTGCAGTATCACAACCAGGATATTGACATTGATATAGTCCATAAACAGAACATTTCCATCTTCACAAGGATCTCTCTTATTGCCCTTTTATAACCACACTTTTATCCCTCTACGTTCCTATTCTTAACCTCTGACAATTATTAATCTGTCCTTTATTTCTGTAATTTTGCCATTACAAGAACATTTTATAAATTAAACCATACAGTATGTGACCTTTTGAATTAGCTTTTTTCACTCAGTGCAATTCCCCAGTGATTCATCCAAGCTGTTCTGTGTATCGATAGCCCATCCCTTTATAGTGCAGAGTAACATCGCGTAGATGGATGTGCTACACTTTGTTTAACCACCAATATGCTTGATGGGCACCTGGGTTGTTTCTAGCTTCAGGCTAGTATGAATAAAGCTATTCTGAACATTTGTGTACAGGTTTTGTGTGAACATAAGTCCTAATTTCCTTGAGATATAAGCCAAAAAATGCAATTGCTGAGTCATATAATAGTCTATTTTAAAAAAAACCCTGCCAAAACTGTTCAAACTGTTTTCAGAGTGGCACTTTACATTCCCATAAGCAATGTGTGAGTAAGCCAGTGCCTTTACAACATCACCGGCATTTGGTGATGTCACTGGTTTTCATCTTAGTTTTTCTGATGCATTATACTCATTTTGTTTCTAATTGGCATTTACTTGATGGCTAATGATGTTAATTAGTTATGCTTTTTTCATGATCTCTTTTGGCTTATTTGCCATCTCTATACCCTTCTTGGTGAATGTTCTGTTTATGACTTTTGCCTATTTTCAATTTGGATTTGTTTTGAGGGTTTTTTGAAAATTTTTACTGTTGAGTTTTCAGAGTTCATTAATATTTTAGATACGTGTGCTTTGACAGACATACTGTTTTCAAATATTTTTCCCAGTCACTGGGTGGCCTTTTTCATCTTCTTAACAAGGTCTTTTGAAAAGCAAAACTTCTTAATTTTAATGAAGTTGAATTTATTGATTTTTCCTTTTAGGGATCATCACTTTGGTATCAAAGCTAAGAATTCATTGTTTAGTCCTAGTTTCCACATATTTTGCCTTACATGTTTTCTAAAATATTTTTTAATTTATATTTTATATTTAAGTCCATGAATATATTTTATTTAAAATATGTGGATTAGTTTGAGGTTCCCAACTTTTCCTATGGATATCCAATTACTCTAGCACAATTTGTTTTAAAGACTTTTTTCCCTCCATTTATTGTTTTCATGTGTCTTTGTCAAAAAATCAGCTGAGTATATTTGTGTGAATCTATTTATGAGTTTTTTGTTTTGTCCTGTCATTGATCAATGTATCTATTTCTTTTCTAATATCACATCCTCCATTATTATTATTAATAGTAGAGCATTAAAAATGAGTAGTGATTTCTCCCACCTTATTTGTTTTTGAGATTATTTCAGCTATTCCATTACTTTTGTTTTTATGTATGAATATTAGAATAAGCTTCTCTATGTCTACAAAAGGAACTTGCAAAAATTTGATGAAAATTACATCAAATCCATAAATCAATTCAGGAGAATTGACATCTTTACTATGTTAAGTCTTCTAATCCATAAATATTCTATGTCTCCTTACTTTCTTAGCATTCTTTAATTTCTTTCATTAGCTTTCTATAATTCTTAGCATATACATCTTATACAAGATTTTTCCTTAAATGTTTTACTTTCTTTGAAGTAATTTTAAATAATATTATGTTTTTAATTGGTTCTGCATGTTCATTTTTAGTGTATATAAATGTGATTGATTGTTTTTTGCACAGTAATTGATCTTGTATCCTGCAACATTGGCGAACTCAATTATTAGTTCTCAAAGGCTTTTGGTTTTTTTTCTTTTTTATAGATTGCTTGGAATTTTCTATGTAGACAATCATGTCTTCTACAAGTGGGGACAGTTTTATTTCTTCCTTTCCAATCTGTATATCTTTTTTTCTTCATTTAATTCAATGGCTAGAACTTTCAGTTTTATTTTGAATATGAATGCTGCAAGCTGACATTCTCACATTGTTCCTGATATTAGTAGGTAAGTACTCTGCCTTTAACTATTAAAGTACAGTGTTAGCTGTAGGTTTTTTATGGTATTCTATATCAAGTCGTGGAAGTTCCTTTCCACTACAGGTTTGCTGAAAGTTTCTTATCATGAATGTATGTTGAATTTCATGAAATAGTTTTTTGGGGGGCAAGATTGCTGAGGAAACAGACATACACTTCTTCTCCAAAGAACAACCAGTATATCCATCAAAAACCAATATTTTGAATAGATCATCAGAGGGAAGAATAGTGAAGAAAACAGAGGTGACGGGACAGAGAAGGTGAAGCTAGAAGAAGAATGGCCTGTGGGAGGCTCTCAGTCTGGTCCTGTGCTGACTGAACACAGTTTCCCTATAACTGGCCCAACTAGTTTGTCCAGGAGTCAGAGGTAGTTGGGAACTGGGGAATCTCCTATACCCCAAGGTAGAGTTTCCCTGCCATGGTTGTGGGGCAGGGTGGAACTGAGGAGTTTTTGGAATAGATGTTCCACACTTGCCAGCATTTTCCCCAGAGCTGCCAACCCAACTGACAACTAACTCCACAGAGAGTGACATCTTTCTTCCTGCTCCCCCTGCCAAACTATAGCAAAACTCCAAGCAGAATTATTTATTTATTCCAGAAGCCAGGAAGGGGAAGCCACGTGAACCCCACCACCATCTACTAGACAGTAGCTTCTGGACAGTCTTATTTCCATGAGCAGGTTCTTTGGGGTGGTGTTTGCATCTCAAAAAAAAATTACTTAAGAACATGAAAGAAAAATTTACTAAACAGATAGAAAGCTTAAAAAAAAGAATTTCTGGAAATAAAAGAATTATTTAGGAAAGTCTAAAATACAGTGGAAAGTTTTAACAACAGACTAGATGAAGTAGAAGAAATAATTTGAAATCTTGAAGACAAGTCTTTTTAATTAAGACATTCAATCATCCACGAAGGAAAAGTACTCAAGAAGAATGAACAAAGTCTTAAAGAGTTATGGGACTATGTAAGATGACTCAACATAAGGATTATATGTATCCTTGAGGGAAAAAGAAGATACAGCCAAAAGCATGGAAAACCTACTTGAGAGAATAATGGAGGAAAACTTGCCTGGCTTTGCTAGAGATTTAGACATCCAGATATGAAAAGGTCATTGAACTCTTGGAAGATTCATTGCAAATAGGACATTTCCAAGTCACATAGTCATCAAACTGCCAAAGTCAAAGTGAAAAACAAAATTCTACAAGCTGTAAGATGAAAGCATGAAGTAACTTACAAAGGAAAACCCATCAGACTAATAACAGACTTCTTAGAGGAAACCTTACAACCCAGAAGAGAATGTAGTTCTATTTTTAGTCTTTTTAAACAGAATAGTTGTCAGTCAAGAATTCTATATCCTGCAAAAGTAAGGTTAATAAAAAGAGAAAAAAATAAAAGCTTTCCCAGACAACAAAACACTAACAAAATTTGTCACCAGTAGACCTTTCCTAAAAGAATTCCTAAAAAGTGTCCTATATATCAAGCAGAACAATTGATACCCACTAGTGTAAAAATAACCAAAAGTAAAAATTCACATTTCTTATAAAACAGTAACCCAAGGAAGAACACAAACAACTATGCCATCAACATGATGACTTGTACAGTATCTCAGATATCAATATTAACATTGAATGTAAATGGTCCAAATGCCTCACTTAAAAGATACAAGTATAAAAAAGCGCAACCCAAAAATATGCTGTTTCCAAGAAACACATCTAACTTCTAAAGATTCTCATACACTCGAGGTAAAGGGGTGGAAATAAGTATTCCATGTAAGCAGAAACTAAAAGCAAGCAGTAGTAGATATTCTTATACCACATAAAATAGACTTAAATCGACAGCCATAAAAAAAAAAGAAAAAGATCATCATTATATAATAATAAAGGGATAGATTCAAAAAAAAGTACAATAATCCTAAGTATATATGCATGTAGCACATGAGCTCCCAGATTCATAAAAAATGCTACTACTAGACTTAAGGAAAAAAAGAGCAACATGAGAATAGCCAGGGATTTCAATACTCTGCTGACAGAGCTAGACAGATCATCTAGACAGAAAATCAACAAAGACACAGTACTCTAAAAAAATGGACCTAACAAACATTTACAGTACATTCTACCCCCAAACTACAGAATATATATTTTTCTCATCAGCACATGGAACATTTCCCAAAATAGATCACATATAAGGCCAAAAAAGAAGTCTAAGAAAATTTTAAAAATTTTGAGAACATACCATGTACACTCTCAGACCACACTGAAATAAAACTGGAAATGAATTCTAGGAGGAACGCTTAAAAATACACAAGCACATAGAAATTTAACAACCTGCTACTGAACAGTCCTTGGGTTACTGAAATAATTAAATTAGAAATCAAACACTTCGTTGAGTTGAACAACAAAAGTGAAACATGGTACCAAAATCTCTGGGATGCAGAAATACTAGTGCTAAGAGGCAAGTTCATAGCACTAAATGTCTACACCAAAAAGACAGAAAATTAACAACCTAATATCATACCACAATGAATTAGAAAAAGAAGAGCAAACCAAACCCTATGCTGGCAGAAGAAAAGAAATAATGAAGATCAGAGCAAAACTAAATGAAATTGAAATAATAAATACAAAGGATCAACAAAACAAGAAGTTGATTTTTTAAAAAGAAAAAGAAAAACAATAGACCAATATGTATATTAACCAGTAATAGAACAGGAAGTATTCAAATAACTTCAATCAGAAATGAAAGGAGACATTACAACTGATAGCATAGAAATACAAAATATAATCTGAGACTACTAGAAAAACCTCTATACATTCAAATTAAAAAAATTAGAGGAAATGGTTAAATTTCTGGAAACACATTATCTCTCCAGGAAGAAATAGAAATTTTTAACAGGCTAACAATGAGCAATGAGATTGAAATCGTAATAAAATGTCTCCCAATTTAAAAAGCCCCAGACCAGTTGGATTCACAGCTGAATTCTACCAGAACTACAAAGAACTAATAACTACAGAAGCTGTTCCATAACATTGAGATGGAGAGAAACCTTCTTATTTCATTCTATGATGCCAATCACTCTGATACCAAAGTCAGGAAAAGACACAATAACAACAATAAAATAAACTAGAGACCAACATCCCTCATGAAGATACATGGAAAAATCCTCAATGAAATACTATCAAACCACATGCAATGGCACATGGCATTATCTGAAGTCTGTTGTATCTGAAATTAATATAGACAATCTTAATTTGTCATTTAAAAAATAATGTGAATGTCATTTACCTTTTTCCATTCTTTTAGTTTTAACCTACCTATAGCATTGTGTGGATTTGTTGAAGATAGCGCTTAGTTAAATCATAGATTTTATTTTAAATCTATTCTTCCAATCTCTACCTTTTAATAAATATATTTTGATCATGTGCCTTTAAGGTAATTATTGTTGTGGTAGTGCATAAATCTGTGATTTTGTTTACTATTTTTTTAATTTATGAAATTTATGAAATTCCAAAACTTCAGTTATATTTTTTTCTAACTGAATAGCTTCATTAGTCATTTTTTAAGGGTAAGTTTCTTGTATCAAATTTTCTTAATGTTCCTTTGTCTGAGAATATCTTTCTTTCCCCTTCATTCCTGAAGGACAGTTTTCCTAGATATAGATTTTGTCAGTGACAGTTCTTGTATGTATGTATGTATGTGTGTGTGTATGTGTGTTTATGTGTGTGTTTAACCCCTCAAAAGGTATGGTTGTTTCCCTTTCATCTGGCCTTCATGATCAAATGGGAAATCCACTCTCATTTGAATTAGTTTTCCTCTATAGGTAATGCATCATTACTCTCCGGTTGCCTTTAAGATCTTTTCCTTTGTCTTTCATTCAGAAGTTCACTTGTGTCTCATGGAGTCAATTTCTTTGGATTTATTCTATAGGGGATTCACTCAGCTTCTTGAATCTATAAATTTATGTTTTTTACCAAATTTGGGAAGTTCCAGTGACTATTTCTTTGAATTTTTTTTATGTCCACTTTCTTTCTCCTTTTCTTTTGGGTCTCCAATAATACAAATGTTTGATGTTTTTTTTTTCACATGTCACTGAATCTATCTTCAGTTTTTATCAGTCTAGATTTTGTGGTTTATATTGAGTAAATTCTATTGATACCTTCTCAAGTTCAGTAATTCTATCTTCTGGCATCTCCAAACAATTACTGAGCCTATCATGCAAAGATTTTTTGGGTTATTGCATTTATCAGTTTTATAATTTCCTTTTGGCTCTATTCTATAACTTTTATTTGTTTCATGAAATTTTAACTTTTTCATTGAGTTTAAGAGAATTAATAATTGATTTTTAAAGCATGTTTATGATAACTGCTGTATAAAATCTGACAGATAGTTTTAGTATCTCAGTTATCTCCATGTTGGCAACTGTTGATTACATTTTTTTCATTCAAGTTTTGATTTTCCTGGTTCTTGGTATGATAAGTAATTTTTGACTACATATTAGACATTTTAGATCTTATTTAAGAGACTTTGATCCTATTTAAATCTTCTATTTTAGCATACAGTCACCCTGTTTATGTTTAGTGTATATGTACTGGTATAATTTTGTGGGCTGTAATTCCAATGATAGTTTCTGAGCCCTCACAATGCTAATTCTGGATGGTTCTGTTCTTGTTCTTCTTAATCTCTGGCTGGTTCCCTGATGATGCTGATGGCAAAGGTAGAAATTGCTTCCCTAAACCCCCAGATTTCTTAGATAGGAAATTCTAAACCCGCAGAATGAAAATATTCACCCAGTGCCATGGGACTTCCCAGTATATCTCCGGTGGTAGCATGGTTTGGGTGGGGCTACCAAACACATTGGATTGCTACTGTTAGGAGCCCTAGGGCAGAATATAGGCTGGCCCATCAGGATTCTGCTATTGCTAACTGTTGTTGAGAGGTAAGCCCTACAGGTGTATGTGTGAAGTCAGGAATGGTGAGCAGATGTGGCCACTGCAGCTAAGTCCCTATTGCCTTACCTTTTTTTTTGGTTTCTTGGCCAGATAAACCAGGATTTTCTCATCTTTTGTTAGGGTTTTGTGTGTGTGTATTTTTTTTCTTGGTGCTGTTTTGTTTTGCTGCTTTTCTATGACTATAAACATTTATGGGTGGGAGTTTTCTCTAACACTCCGATGTAATATATGGTACATGGTTCATGATAAAGGAAAGCCAGGGAACTTCCTGGGTATTGTTCTTCTTGTCATGGGGTTTCACCCTTTCTCCCAGCTTCTTTCTACTTTTCAGAGCCCTTTTGTGGTTAAAGAATTATTTCCAGGATATTCATTCATTTCTGGAGGAGTACAAGAAAGAAAAATGAATCTAAACTTTTTTATCCCAGTAACAGAATTTACAAAGTTGTTTATAATATTTTAAAAATATTATTGAATATTCATTTTATGGTGAACAATTATGAACAAGTTATCATATAACTTGTTAAGATCAAGTTTGTATCATCAAAATTTTATTATTTTTATATTGATTTATATAATTATCTCTTTTCCATATATCTATGACAAAATTAAAATGCATCAAAACTATTAATACATTCTGTTATAGTTTATGATAGGGAACTGGTTTAAAATATATGTTTTGTCAAACATTTTAAATTTTTTATTATCAATTTTCAGGATATATTAGTTCTTTATAATTGGATTGTCTTGGTTTGCTTGTTTGTAAACATTCTCTAGAATTTGTGGTGTTTCCTACACAAAAGATTTCATTTTTCGATGCATTTTTATTTTCACTTTATGCTCCTTGGGATAGAAAGCCATTTATTGTTGAGGATATGATCTGTCAAATTCCAACTTCTATTTAAAATAAAATGCTGATTTCTTTGTTGATTTTGTTTTAATAAGTTTCCTTGATTAAACTTTATATGGTATGTTATTTTATTTTCATATTCTGGCAAAAATGGAATGTATGCCATGATATGATAATAGTTGGCATTGTTATTTTCATTTGAGTTATATTAAAAACTAAACATTTTGTACTAACTAGGAAATCTGGAGTATTAATCCATACACACATGCATAGACATGTACTGACATTTATTACAGTTACTTAAACAGCAGGGACTGACATAAGCAAAATTTTTATACTTTCAGATATTATATTTTAAAGTTAAGAAGTAATCTTTATTATCTACATAAGAGACAGTTCCCATAATTCTGAAATTACCAACTAGGTATCCTAGTTGGTATGACATTCAGTATAATAGTCAATGTAAGTGCTAGATTATGATAATGAAGAGATCCCAAAATATAATAGCTTCACTGAAAGAGTTAACTTCTCTCTCATGGAATAATCCACTGTACTGCCACCCCAAGGCCTATGGCATTGTTTCTGGCTTCATGATTGATATTAGGTTAGTGTTATAACCATGTTCCAGCTTACAGGTTGGGGAAAAGAGCAACAGAAAGTCCAGAATAGGACAAAAATTTTATAAAATTGATCAGGTGAAAGTTTTATCACTTCCTCTCATGTCATTTTTATGATAACTTAACCATATGGCCACATGTAGCCACAAAGGAGGCCGGGGGCTGGGGAATGTAGTGTCTCGCTGGGCATTCACACACAAAGGCAAAAATGGGAGAACAGATTTGAAGGACAAGCTGAAATGTTTCACAATTGCTCAATGTTTTACTCTAGATTTCTCTTCAATTAGCAGAAAACTTGAGTCCCTTGTCTTAATAAACATCAGGAGAATTGAGGAGGCTTTAGACATGGCAGTTCTGTTACACTATTAACCACAACAAGTGTTTAACCCCACTTTTGCCATATTCAATTCTTTTTATGTTATTTCAAAATACTAAGGGGGTACAAATGCTTTTGTTACATGGATATTTTGTATGATGCTTATTTCAGGGCTTTTAGTGTGCCCGTCACTCAAATAGTATTCATCATACCCAATAGATAAGATTTTATCCTCACCCTCCCTCATTCTTGGTTTCCAATGACCTTTACATCTCTTTGTGCACATGACTGCCCATTATTTAGCTCCCAATTATTAGTGAGTACATATGCTGTTTGTTTTTCCACTCATGAGATAGTTCACTTAGGATAATGGCCTCCAGTTCCACCCAAGTTGCTACAAAAGATTTATTAAAGTATTTATTAAAGTTTTTTGCAGCAAGAAAACTTATTTAAACAAAATTAATAAAGAAATTAACATTTTATTTTAAATTATTTCATTTGTTTTTACAGCAGAATAATATTTCATGGTATATGTACACCACATTTTCTTTATCCACTTATCAGTTGATGGGTATGGAGGTGAACTCCACATCTTTGCAATTGTGAATTGTGCTGCAGTAAACATACAAGTGCAATGTCTTTTTGATAAAATCACTCCTTTTTTGGGTAGATACTCAGCAGTAAGATTGCTGGATGAAATGGTAAGTCTATATTTATTTCTTTAATGAATCTCTATACTGTTTTCCATAGATGTTCCTAAGGTCTAGGTTTGTGGAATCTTTACAAAAACACCTTTGTGAATGGTAAATAAATACAGAAATATT